>ML329048.1:0-19506 GCA_005239505.1 Nicotiana paniculata
CCCCCCTCTTGTGTGGTATTGACATATAAAACATCAATTGGTATCAGAGCAGGTTATCCTTGATAAGTTAACACCTTGGAAAAGATCAAAATGAGTGCACCACCTGGAAACTGGGAAGGTCAATCAACTGCAAGGCCACCACTCTTCAATGGCCAGTATTAATCTTGGTGGAAGAATAGGATGAAGGACCACCTGATTGGAGAAGACTATGAACTCCGGTACATAGTCACTGATAGTCCTCTAGCTACCATGATGAAGACTGCTGAAGGTATAGATGTACCAAAGACTAGAGCTGACTGCACTGCTGAGGATCTGAAGAAATGGGAAAAGAATGCAAAGGCCAAGAAGTGGCTAGTGTATGGACTAGGTCCAGACGAGTATAGCAAAATTTAAAGCTGCACCACTGCCAAAGAAATATGGGATACCTTGCAAGTAGCCCATGAAGGAACACCTCAGGTAAAAATATCAAGAGGTACTCTTCTATACTCACAGTATGAAAATTTCACTATGAAAGAAGGAGAGACAATCCAAGAGATGTACACAAGGTTCACAACTTTGACAAATGAACTTAAGTCTCTAGGTAGACTCATTCTGGAAGAGGACAGGGTAGAGATGATCCTGACAAGGGTCTTACCAATCTCCTGGGAAAGCAAAATCACTGCTATCCAGGAATCCAAAAATATGGCAACCCTCAGATTGGATGAACTAATTGGAAACCTTACTGCCTATGAGCTTAGAAGGCAGACAATGAAGATGGATGGTCCAAAGAAGGAGAGGAGTCTAGCACTGAGAATCACTGAGGGAGCAGATCTTGAGGAAGATGAGATGGCCATGATTACCAAAGAATTCAGAAACTTTCTAATAAGTAAGAAAGGCATCTCTAGAGGAGGAAATTACAACAAAGCAAAAGCCCCAGAAAGGGCAACCAACGAGGGATGCTACAAGTGTGGAAAGACTGGCCATCTTATCAAGAACTATCCTCAGTGGGAAGTGGAATGGAAAAACGAGAGATATGAAAGAAGGAATAGGAAGAAGGAACCGGTCCAACCCAAGAAAACCACAAAAAAAGTTATGGTTGCTGCTTGGGGGGAAATTTCAGGTGAAGAATCAGAAGATGGTGAGAATGAAGATCAGGCGCTCATAGAAATTGGAGAATCTGATGAGGAATCACATGAAGAACCAGAGGTAAGTATCTCCCATCTTAAAAATAAAATAAAGTTCCTATCTAAGGAAAAACTCTCTGAGTTGCTACTTGATTTCATGGATGATTCTGAAGAAACAACCAAAGAGAAGGAACAACTCTCTACAGAATGTGAAATGCTAAAAGCAAAATGCCTGAACCCGAAAATTAGACTTAGTGAATCTAAAAAGAAAAATGTTGTCTTGTTGAACCAGGTTCATCCACTTGTAACTGAGATTCTAGAACTAAAATCTGAAAACTTAAAGCTAAAGCTAGGATCCAGTAACAAGGTTGTTGATCATTGTCATATAATGTTAGAAGAAAATGTGGGAAAACTAAAAGATAAGATGTATGCCAAGGATGAGCAGATAAGAACTCTTAAAGAAGAACTTGGCAAAGTCAAACATGAATTAGATCGAACTTGTAAATGGAATAAATCCTCTGATGCCCTGATATGGCTTCAAGGGAATCATAGTAGCAACCAGAGAGGGATCGGTTTTGGAATTCAATTGCCCAAGTGGGATCCCAAAACCAAGTATCTCACTCTCCCTGAGAATAAAATCTGCACCCATTGTGGTAAGACTGGACATTACAAAATTGAGTGTATTGCAAAAGAGCAGGCCAGTCGAAGAAATGAGAGTTTTGTTAAAAGGAAAAATTGGCTACCAAATTGGGCTAGAAAAAGCTTGATTCATCCATTCTCTCATAGAAAAGGATCCAGACTAGTTTGGGTTCTTAAAACTAACCCTTGATTCTTTTTGTAGGTTCAAGTGAGAGGAGGCAGCCAAATTTGGTATTTGGATAGTGGCTGCCCCAAGCATATGATAGGGAACATAGAACAGTTCCTTTCACTTGAAAGTCTCAAAGGAGGAAATGTCTCCTTTGGAAACGGAAAGAAAGGTGAAATTATTGGGTTTGGTAAGGTAGGTAAGGATGACACACGATCCATTGAACATGTGTATCTGATAGATGGCTTGAAATATATCCTGATCATTGTATCACAACTGTGTGACAGAGGTAACCTAGTTGCCTTTACTTCCATAAAATGTTTTGTGATTAACCTGCTTACTGACAAGATTTTTTTGCAGGGAAAAAGAATGAATAACATCTATGTCATAGACTTGTCCACACTGTCTAAAAATGAACTCACTTGCCTAAGTGTGTTGGACAGTGATCCCCTCCTGTGGCACAAAAGACTTGGTCACGCAAGTCTAAATCAGCTAAACAAACTAGTCTCTAAAGACTTAGTGGTAGGTCTTCCTAACATTAAGCTCAAGGAAGACAAGGTTTGTGAGGCATGTGCAAGGGGGAATCATGTAAGATCTTCTTTAAAAAGTAAGAAAATGGTCAGTACCACCAGGACGTTGGAACTGGTTCATATGGACCTATGTGGTCCTATGAAAACTCTGAGCAGAGGTGGTAAGAAATATGTAATGGTGCTAGTTGATGACTATTCAAGGTTCACTTGGACCTTATTTNTGAGAATGCAAAGTTTGTTGAGTTCTGTGATGAACATGATATCAATCACAATTTCTCTGCCCCTAGAACCCCACAACAAAATGGGGTTGTTGAAAGAAAGAATAGAACTCTGGAAGATATGGCAAGAACCATGCTTCTTTCTAGCAAACTACCTCATAGCTTCTGGGCAGAAGCAATAAACACTGCATGCTATATAATAAATAGGCCTCTGGTAGAGAAAACTCCTTATGAA
The DNA here is from genome assembly GCA_005239505.1 of Nicotiana paniculata. Taxonomy (NCBI): domain Eukaryota; kingdom Viridiplantae; phylum Streptophyta; class Magnoliopsida; order Solanales; family Solanaceae; genus Nicotiana; species Nicotiana paniculata. Next base: position 2,892 of record ML329048.1, read on the forward strand.
TTAATTAAAGTGAGAAAGCCCAACCTATCCCACCTTAGGGCTTTCGGATGCAAGTGCTTTGTGCACAATAATGGCAAAGATTCCCTAATAAAATTTGATCCCAGAAGTGATGAGGGAGTATTCTTGGGATATTCATCACATAGCAAAGCTTATAAAGTGTATAATAAAAGAACTATGTGTGTATAAGAACGTGTACATGTTGTCTTTGATGAAACTAACACTCTTGCTGAGAGACAAGAACCAGAAGATGAGGAGCTTGGATTGGTGAGAAGCAGTGAAAACATTGAAGAAAACATGGAAGATGAAACAGGTGATGGACCAGGTCCAACTACCCCAAGTAACACGATAGGGGAACTCAACATATGAACCTTGGCCCTGATCCTGTTCCAGAACAACAAGACACCATGGGACTATCCAGAAGTGAACAGTTGTTCTCAAATCACACAGATATTAGAGTTCTCACTCTCTTGAGAACATCATAATAGATCTAACGTCTGGAATCAAAACAAGATCCTCTTTGAAAAATTTGTGTGTGTGTGATGCCTTTCTATCCTTTATTGAACCAAAGAACATTGGTGAAGCCCTACAGGATGCTGACTAGGTAAATGGCATGCAAGAAGAGCTGAATCAATTTGAAAGAAGTCAAGTTTGGCACTTGGTACCCAGGCCACTAGACAGATCAGTGATTGGCACAAAGTGGGTCTTCAGGAACAAGCTTGATGAGGATGGAACTGTTACAAGAAACAAGGCTAGACTGGTTGTTCAAGGATACAGTCAAGAAGAGGGAATTGACTATGATGAGACCTTTGCCCCTGTGGCAAGACTGGAGGCAATCGGACTTCTTATAGCATTTGCTGCACACATGGAACTCACTCTCCATAAGATGGATGTTAAGAGTGCCTTCCTCAATGGCCATCTGAAGGAAGATGTATTTGTCAGACAACCTCCAGGTTTTGAAAGCAAGGATTTACCGGACCATGAATACAAACTTGACAAGGCTCTTTATGGTCTCAAACAAGCACCAAGAGCATGGTATGAGCGTCTATCAAAATTCCTGCTAAAACATGGATACAAAAGAGGTAAAATTGAAAGCACCTTGTTCTTAAAGAAAAAAGGTAAAGAACTCCTGGTTGTGCAAATATATGTGGATGATATCACATTTGGGGCGACTTCTGAAAATTTGAGTAAGGAGTTTGCTATACTTATGGGGAGTGAGTTTGAGATGAGTATGATGGGTGAGCTAAACTTCTTCTTAGGCTTGCAAATCAAGAAAAAATCAAATGGAACGATGATCCATCAACAAAAGTATGTGAAAGAATTGCTNTAGTGAAGAGAATTTTGAGATATCTGAAAAGCAGCACTGATTTGTGCCTTTGGTATCCTAAAGGTAGTAATTTCGACCTTGTAGGATATGTTGATGCTGATTATGCAGGTTTCCTGGTTGATAGGAAAAGTAATTCAGGCATGTCTCACTTTTTGGGCTCCTGCCTTGTGTCTTGGGCTACAGAAACAAAATTCAATAGCCTTGTCTACTGCTGAGGCTGAATATGTGGTTGCAGCCTCATGTTGTGCTCAGTTNATCATGACTTTACTGTCATACTCTCTTGCCATGTATTAATATGATTCCCTGGTTGCTAATGATGTTTCTCTATCTTTGTAAATTGAGGCAAATTAAAGACTTTAACATGATGAACCCGGTTCATCCCTGCTGGTTCATCTGATTGACAAGGTATGTGCTCATCTCCATACAATTATTGGATTAATTACAGTCACACATGAGATGGATTCTATCTATATTTGGTTCATTTCAAATTCTTTGTACTAATCCCTAAATGAACCCGTTCCAAGAAGTCCCATCGGTACTCAATTAGCCTAGAGGTAGGGAACTCTTAACTGTCTAATCAATGACACTCCTACAACTATTAGACCCCCACTTGAATAAATATTCTGCCCGTTGTATAATTAATATCCACATCTTATAAAAGGGCCATCATTACCTCCCTTCTTAATATCATAATAAGTCGAACCAAGATCATTATTCTTCTAACCAAAACCGATCATCTCTTTACTTCCAAAAATACTGAACAATGTCTTCACCACCCCCTGCTTCATCTTCCTACACAAACTCTGATCATGAGGAAGAAATTCCAGTCATAATTCTACTTCAGTTTAGAGTTCACATTCACCAAACCAATCTTCATCTCCCCAAAACCCTCCAGTTCCTCAACCCACACCTAACCCTCCAGCCCCCAGGGCACGAAGAGTAAAAGTTTTGGCCAAAAAATCAGTTTCTTCTGGCTCTCGTGCAAAATTCTTGGAGAAAATTCTTAAAGCTAGCGATGTTCATATGTCTGAATCTTCAAGTGAATCTTTCAAATCCACTAATGAGGATGAAGCACCAGTTCATCCAGTTCTGAGCAAGGTAATCTTGAAGTTGAATCTGAGATTTCTTCTACTGAAAACAAGTTTGTGTTGGTTGGGTCAGTTGTTGATGTAGAAGTGCCGGATAGGCAAAGAAAACTAGGAAAGATTGTTGAGAGAGAGGGAGAAGGAGGTTTTAAGGGGATCTGGGGAGGATGGTGCCACGTTGGCTATTTGTGGCCCCACTCCTGGGATGAATGAAAAAGAAGTCACAGATTTAGGGGGAAGTAGTGTTGGGGAGGCAACAACAGGTTTAGAGAACCTACAAAAATCAACAGATGAACCTGGTTCATCTGTCGAGGAGACTTTGGCTGAGATGTTGAGGAAGCTGGGGGAGTCCTACAATCCCAAGAGGAAAAGAACTTCAAAATTGACGAAGGATAATACCCCAAAGAAAAGAAAAGTTTCAATATTTGCTGATGTCTATGCTACTAAGGTTCGTGCTACAAGAAGTAATGTTCGACAAGGAGAAGAGGAGTTAGAAAGGGCTCTAAGAGAGAGCAAGAAAAAGAAAGCTACCAAGGGAAGGGTAAAGTTAGGAGAGCCTATTGAGGTTGTTGATGTTGATGATGAAACGATGGACCTGGTCCATCATGAGGAGCAGACGGTTCCAGTTGTGGTTGAGACACCCAAGCCCAAGAAGGCTAAGGCTTCTTCAAAGAAGTCAGCTTCTGTGTCTGCCACACCCTCAAGCACTGCTAAAAAGGACCAGGTCCAACGCCAAGAAAGTGAAAGTTGTTGAAGAAGAAAGTGAATGGAGTGGAGGAGAAGAGGAAATCTCTGGTGAGCAATCTGACAAACTCACTATGTTTGGCAAGCGTACTATTCTAAAAGGAAAGCTGGTGAGAGATCTGGAAGAATCATGAATGATCTTTTTGTTGAATGCACTGGATGTGCAGGGATGGAAGGACTTGGTCCTTCACCTGGAAGAAAGGCTGGCAAGGAATGAACTAGTGGAGTTTATGGCCAATGCAAGTGTGAAGGATGTCAGGGTAACCTCCACAGTCAAGGGGATTCAGATAACATTTGATGCAAAAAAGCTGGGAGAGATTTTGAATATCCGTGCTGAGGGATATGACGATTATACTAGGCAAAGATGGCCCAGTCTCAATGGAATGGCCTCAGCTATCAACATCATCAAATTCTTTTGTGAAAATGAGAAGGAACTTGAGCCAAGGCCAGTGTTCAAAAGTGAAATGCATCCCCAGAACAAGCTACTCTTCGAATTTGTGATTAAGTTTATGCTGCCAAGACAAGAGCGTAGACACATCGCCAGTTATATGGACTTAACACTTATGGAGTTCCTGTACAGGAGAAAGCATATTAATTGGCCAGCTTTCATCATCCATCTCTTAGACAGAGTTGTAAATGGAACCAACGCACATGCTATTCCTTATGGATTTATTCTGACAACTGTGCTTGCCCACTTTACGGTTCCTGTGAAGAAAGTTGAGATGGATACTGCTAAGGATTATTTTGGGAAGAACACTTTGCTGACATGTGATTATATTGTCAATGTTCCTGAAGATGAACCTGGTTCATCTAGGAAGCAGCCAATCAATAGCAAAGTCTGGTCATTGGTGCATGAAGGAGAGATAAAGGATGCGGAGATCCTTCGATTGAATTCTCGCCTTCATGAGGTTGAAGTTGAGCGGGATGCTCTTAGATATGAACTAGCCAAGGGAAGATAGATATGTATGTGTTTTTTCAAATTAAAAAATTGTGATATTTATAACCTAATGAACCTGGTTTCTCCATGATAAATGCTTAAAACCATATAAAGTGTTTGAAGTTTATACAAGGTTAAGCACAGAGTTTGTCATCATCAAAAAGGGGGAATTTGTTGACCCAAGTCACTGCATGATTTTGAAGATTGACAAATGCCGACCCAGTTGAACCAGATCCATCAGGCAAAACATCTCGAATGAACCAATTGGCACAAGAACCGTACATGCACAGGAGATAAACGTGATTTGTGAATTATCCATGAACTAAGAGGTTGTCTCCTAATGCGAAAAGCTTGCAAATTGATAAGGGGTTAGAATTCGAGTTCAGGAAGGACAAAAATAAAGGAAGAAAGTTCAGATAAACACAAACTCTTCCACCAAGGAAGAGTTGCATTAGAACTAAACAAGAACATCTTAACTTCTGGCGCTATATAATGTTGGAGTATTCCTACTGAAGAATTATTCGCACACAGACAGAATTGAAGCAAGAACTGAAGGCAAAATTACCAGAGAAATTTTGCAAGAAGAATCCTTGTGTGATACAAAAGCTACTGACCAGCTAGAAGAACCAGTTCCATCAGTTTTTCATTCGATCCTAGTTGGTTATAGTAGGTGATTTAATATTGTATCTTTCATCTTTATTAGAAGCAATTGTAATAGGTACACGTTGTTTAAGTTAAGAGTTAACTTGAAGCTTGTTGCAATTAGCTAGAGGCTAGGTTGCTGAAAAAGGATTAGAGTTAGTCCTTAGGCTTACAAAAGATTTTATTTTATAAATGTTGTTTGGCTCAGAGTTGTAGTGAAGAGTTTGGGAAAATCCTACTGAGGAGTAGGTCGTGGTTTTTCACCTTTTGAGCCAGGTGTTTTCCATGTAAAAATATCTATGTTTTTACTTTACTGAATTTATTATTCCGCACTAGTAGAAGTTGGAACACCAAGAAGAACCAGGTTCTTCTATTGAGACAGCACTCGAAAATTGGACACCACACAAATCACCCCCCTCTTGTGTGGTACTGACGTATAAAATATCAATTGGTATCAGAGCAGGTTATCCTTGATAAGGTTAACAAAACTAACCTTTGGACTGAAAGTAGCGACGTGCTCGAACATTACAGCCCACATACAGAATAAACAGTACAGAAATTCAAGAAAGTATGACAATGATATCTCAGAAATTCAAAATATACAAGTAACAGTACAAGAATTTAGACATGCTTCCAAGTTTAACAATTAAACTCATAACAGATAAAATATGTGTCAAGTCTGATATGAGGAATATGACATCTCTATATCTACGTGCCAATATGCATATCATATGAGATGTATCACCTCAAAAGCCTCGCGTACTCACCATCTCAGAGTACTCAACCTGACTGTCTCAATTCTCACTTATCACAATTAATCACTCAACACTGTACGTTGAGTGAGACTGAGTACATGACAGCAATTAAGCAAAATAACTCAACACCAAAGATCGACCACTGCAGGTCCCAATAGTACCAACATTAGCCTAAACATGTTTTCTAGCATGAGTCACAGCTCAAGTTCTCTAACATTTAGAGTATAGTAGTAATTCTAGGATAAGATAGCTACACAATTCCATGGAATCGACTAAATCACAATTACCACGGTGCACGCCCACACACCGGTCACCTAGCATGCCCGTCACCTCAACACCAATCACATAACATGAAATTCGGGGTTTCATACCCCCAGAGCCATGTTTAGAATTTTTACTTACCTCAAGTCGTGCAATACTCTACTCCAACAAGTCCTTTCCTCGTGAATCGGCCTCCAAATGCCCCGAATCTAGCCACAAACAATTCGATACAATCAACATGAGCTAAAGGAATCAATTCCATATAAAAAATTTAAGTTCTTAATAGAAAGTCAAAAAGTCAACTCAAAAGTCAACCCCCTAGCCCACATCTTAGAATCCTATGAAATCCATTCCATGACGAGTCCAACCATTCAAAACTTACTCAAATCCGATACAAAAATCTCGCTTAAATCCCCAAAATTTGGCCTAAGAAGTTTCCTCCATTTCTCCAATTGTTTTAAACCCAAATCACTAATTAAATGATGAAACAAAAGATATAACCATGGAATTTAACCAAAACTAAGTAAGAATCACTCCCTTGAAAATCTCTCTAAGAATCGCCTCGAACCGAGCTCCCCAAGTCAAATTGTGAAATAAACTCAAACCCTTATTTTTGAGACATTAAATTTTGCCCAGTTATCCCTTAATCGCGATCGCGAAGCACAAACTCAGTTGCCCGGATAATTAACCTTACGTGAACGCGACAATACTGATGCGAACGCAAAGCACTGCCTCCTCAGACCTACGCGATCGCATCCCCCTTCACGCAATCACGAAGAACAAACGCGCGTGAAACCAGCTGCCTCACATCCTCTTCGCGAATGCGGCTTAGCCCACGCGTTCCCGATACATTAACTGCTCCATCTATGCAATCACATACCTAACCTCGCGACCGTGTGGGACAAATTCCCATCAGTGACCAACAACCCTTCACTATCGCGGATCTGTCCACGCGATCACATAGAAGGAAACCAGAACACTCCACACCAGCAGGCTTCAACAATCCTCCATCTTCCATTTTTTATCTGTTAACCATCCGAAACCAACCCGAGGCCACGGGGACCTCAAGAAAACATACCAACAAGTCCTAAAACACGGTACAAGCTTAGTAGATCCTTCAAATCACATCAAATAATGCTAAAACCACGAATCACGCATCGATTCAAGCCTAATGAACTTATGAACTTCCAACTTCTACATTCGACGCCGAAACCTATCAAATCAAGTCCGATTGACCTCAAATTTTTCACACGAGTTATAAATAACACAATGGACATACTTCAACTCCCAAAACCAAAATTTGAGCCTGGTAACCACAAAGTCAACACTCAGTCAAATTTCTCAATTTTCAAAACTTCTAATTTTTCAACTTTTGCCATTTCAACCCTAAATCAACTACGTGCCTCCAAATCACTATCCAGACATACTCTTAAGCCCGAAATCACCCACCGGAGCTATCGGAACCATCAAAATTCCATTACGGATCCATTTACACATAAGTCAATATCCGACCAACCGTTTCAACTTAATCTACCAACCTTGAGACTAAGTGTCTCAACTCGTCCTGAAATATCCCCAGAACTGAATCAAATACCTTGAAAGTATCATAGCAATAATTAAGCATGACGTAAATAGTAAATGGGTTAATGGGGATACAACACTCAAAATGACCGGTCGGGTCATTACAGAGTAATACCGGAGGAAATCAAAGGCTTTGACACGTGTGTATTCAATGTTCAAGTTCTTTGTCTTAGCTTATCTTATGCTTGGCGTGCATGGTATTCCGGTACTAAATCCCGTACTAGTTTGTTTGCACAGTCAAGATATGTCCTTTCCAACAACTAATAGCACCACTCAGCTTACTAACCCCAATATGAAAACCAAAGCTTTGACAAATTCACCTTCCCAACTGTTACTCAATCTTATGTCACCAGATTGAGAGCTATACATGAAGTTGAAATTTCCCCAATCGAGTTCACTCTACCAATCATCACAACAAAATAGGGTAAGTCTGCTGTCATCTTCAAAAGGGAGGATTACATGGCTAAATTTGCTGATAGATGCAAGTATACTTTGGTGGGTAAGTTCCTCAACATCATGCCTAAAATGGAATTAATTAGAAAAAGTTTCGTTGCTTAGACTTAACTCAGGGGTGGAGTCAAGATTGCTCACTTCAATGCTAGGACTGTGTATATAGACCTAGATAATTAGTATGATCACTCAACAGTGTAGACCAAGCAATACATGTATATACGAGGCCAAATGATGAAATTGGAAGCATGGAATCCTGTCTTCAAGCCCAATGAAGACTCACCTATTGTTCCTCTTTGGATTGTCATCCCTGAGTTGCCTTGGCATATTTACTACATGGATATACTCACTCTTTTACTGTCTCCAGTTGGTATAGCCCTATTCCTGGACTTGGCTTTATTTCAAAAAACAAGAGGCAGTGTTGTCAAGGTAAAAATGCAGATAGACCTCACCAAAGAAAGGCCATCCTATGTATGGCTACGATATGATAAAGATGTCTATAGAGATGGTCAATGGCTTGAGATCTAGTATGACAATGTCCCTGAGTACTGCACATATTGTAGACACCAGGGACATTTTATTCATGCTTGTTCAGTAAGGAAAATAGATGATGAAGTACAGAGAAAATAGGAAGAAGTTGCAGCTGCTTCCAGTGATCCACAACCTTCCAGGAGCATCAATGACAAAGACCATGTAGGGGAAGCAAGACAAAAGAAAATGAAGGCACACAAGGGCATACCAAACATCCAAAAAAGACCAAAACAAAAACCAAAATGCCAATGAATCACAAAACAATGAAGAACACCAAAGTTCAGGAGCTGCACCTTCAAAATATGAATGGAAAACACAAAAAAATGAAAAACTTCAAGGGAAACTCACAAAGAAACAAAAGTCAACAGCAAGTCTACATGCTAAAGCAAAATGTAGTTCAGCCTAACAATGCATCCACACAATTGAATACTGCAACTCTCTAGTCAGGTATCTCCTATATTCCCTCTCCACTGATGTCTAATGATCTTGAGAAGGTTAATACTTCAGATGCTCATCATAATGTTCCCAATCCTCTCAAACCCCAAGTTCCTAATCCCTTCAACCCCCATGTTGGTTCTTCTGTTACTGAATTTAATGGAGGAAAGGAGGTTTGTCGGGAGAAACCTACAGATAGGCAGGAAGGGGTTCCAAAAGGGGTGGGGATTCCTTATGTTTTGCATGAGTGTGACTTTGCACAATTTACTGACCATAGGTTGGACCCTATTCCCCCTGCTACCACTGATCAAACTCCAGCCGGTAATTCAACTAAACACAAAGTTACAGATGTGAATGAAGAGCAATATGAGACTATCAACTCAGAGGATGAACAAACTGCTCCCATAATGATCAACTGAGGAGCTTTTTAAAAGGAAAAGGAAAAGGAAAAGCTCATGCAGGCTCAGATTTAAATCTTCAAGCTCCTAAATCCAAAAGCAAGCGCAGCCAAAAGAAAAGAAAGGCTATGAGGAGACAAAATGCAAGAATCAGCATCAATGAACCATCTGAGAATGATCCTCACTCCCAATCCTATAATTCTGAGAGCGATCCACATACTCCATCCCATAAGCCTATGGATCATCTAATGGGAAACTCTGGTTAAAGTTCATCTGAAAAATCAACTTCATACAAAGATCCAGGGACATATCCATACCTTTCCCATCCACTTCAAGCCCCTATACATATGGAGGAGAATGACTTCAATGCTGCTCATGTAGAATTTCTACCTCCTGTTGATGTTGTGGTTTATGAAGAATGTCTTTCAAACAAATACTCTCCTGAGATAGATGAGTACAGACCCATTTTATCAGAAGATGAGATGAGAGGTGAATTTGATGATGAAGTTGACATCAGTGAAGATCCTGAAGAGGACCAACACTGTGACCTCCTCATTAATGCAATCAATGGGATAACCAATCATGATGAAACCTCAAAAAACATCCTCCAGACTGAGACCCTCATCAAGGTTAACAAGAAGCAGAGCTACATCTAGCAGTGTTCAACCAAACCACAAACTCCCATCCCAGTTTTAATAATAAGTACACTCACATGGAATGTCAGATGTATCAGAACCTCTGGAGCCCTTGAGAGATTAAAACACTCAAAAAACTCCAAAAAAATCTCCCCCATCGTTGTCCTGGAACCTTTCCTGGATGACACTCACCTCAACCACTTCAAAATCTAATTGTCTATGCACCAAGCCACTTCCAACTCCAACAACAAAATCTGGATATTCTGGGATTAGGACTTCACTGGCACAATCCTACACTCAGATGAACAACAAGTCACAGTGGAATTGAAGCATGTTGAAGCTTGTCAATCCTTTCACATCACTGTCATTTATGCCAAGTGCAAGCCAGTTCTGAGAAGGCCACTCCGGGACAACCCGAGAATCAAATATGGTGTCCTCTCTACTCCTTGGTGTGTCATTGGATACTTTAATGTCATTGCATACATTAAAGAGAAAATTGGCGGCATCCCATACCAAATCAGCAAAAGCATTGACTTCTTAAGTATGATTGAAGATTGTGGGCTCATCGACCATGGATTCTATGGAACAAAGTACATATGGTCCAATGGCAGAGGGTCCATGTTTCATTGTTTGGAAAAGACTTTATAGAGGTCTAGCCAATGACAACTGGCTAACATCCTTTCCTGCCACTACCATCTCCCATTTAGCATCTACAGGCTTAGACCACTCTCCTTTGCTCATGGAGATGCATGTTAGACCTGACAATGCAAGAAGGTACTTTAAGTTCTTGAACTGCTGGACTGAAAATGAATCCTTCCTGCTCTGGTTCAGTCAATTTGGAACAAGAATTTTCATGAAAATCCAATGTGGATCTTTCACCAAAAAATCAAAACCTTATGTTCTGAACTGAGTAAGTGGTCTAGACAACAATATGGTGATATCTTTGAGAAGGTCAGAGAATATGAAGATAAGGTCAGACAAGAAGAAGAAATATGGGCACAGACCAACAGAGACTCTAACAGAACAACCCTTCATGAACTCAAAGCACGGTATACCAAATATTTGAAAACTGAGGAGTCAGTCTTGAAACAAAAAACAAAGTTGCAATGTTTTAAAGAGGGTGATGCTAACTCCAGATATTTCCATAATTTAATCGAGGGAAGAAGAAGAAAACTCTTTATCCACAAGATTAAAGATGAGGATAATGATTGTATCCAAAGAGATAAGTCAATTGGAGAAGCAGCATGCAACCACTTTAAAAACCTTTTCACAGATTCTGGTGGTGTGATTAGGGAAGACCTGCTATAAAGTATTCCATCCCTAGTTACAACTGAAGATAATGAAGCTCTTAAGAAAAATCCCACTATGTACGAAGTTCATGATGTGGTTTTCTCAATGAATCCAACCAGTGCTGAAGGCCCAGATGGCATGAATGGGAAATTCTATCAGCACTGCTGGGAGATCATCAATCAAGACCTCTTTAATGTGATTAATGTCTTTTTCTGTGGTTACTATATGCCTAGGTACATGACACAAGCCTGCTTAGTTCTCCTCCCCAAAGTTGAATTCCCAAATTCTCCATTAGAATTTAGACCAATTAGCTTGAGTAACTTCATAAACAAAATTATCTCTAAAGTCATTTGTTCCAGACTTGCCCATCCTACCCATAATCATATCCGCCAACCTAAAAGGATTTTTCAAGGGAAGAAGCATCTCTGAGAATATTATGCTAGCCCAAGAAATCATCCAAGGTATCAAAAAACAGATATGGGAGCCAATGTTGTGATTAAGTTGGATATGGTAAAGGCATATGATAGGGTTTCCTGGACCTTCACTTGCATCATAATGAGAATGCTTGGCTTCAGTGAAAAAATAATTGACATGGTTTGGAGTACCCTCTCTAACAACTGGCAATCAGTAATTGTCAATGGTACAAGGTGTGGTTTCCTTCACTCAACAAGAGGACTGAAGCAAGGGGATCCTCTGACACCTGCTCTCTTCATCTTAGGTGCTGAACTTTTATTCAGAATGCTGAATGGGTTCACTAATGATAAGTTCTTCAATGGTTTCTATATGAAGAGAAGAGGCCCTCAGGTTACTCATCTCAGTTTTGTTGATGACATCATAATATTTACCTCTAGGGGTAGGGCTTCTCTGCAGAAAGTCATGGACATCCTTCAGGCTTATGAAAACACATCTGGGCAATTGATCAACAAGAAAAAGAGTCACTTCATGACCTCCCCCTGTGCATTTTAGTACACAATCAGAAGGATTCAAAAAATCATAGGTTTTTCTAGAAAAGACTCTCCTCTTACCTATCTTGGTTGCCCTTTATACACTGGTAGAAAGAGAATCGTCACTTTAACTCCATCACTTCCAAGTTAGTGGGAAGGATTAGAGGATGGCATGGAAAACTCTTATCTCATGGAGGGAGGGAAACTCTTATCAAGAATGTACTCCAGTCCCTCCCCATCCACCTGTTATCTACTGTTTCCCCTCCCAAAATTATGATCAAGCATATTGAAAAACTTATAGCCAACTTCTTTTGGGGAATGGATCAGAACAAGAATAAATACCACTGGGCATCATGGCAAAAATTAGCTTACCCATGGGAGCAGGGTGGAATTGGATTCAGAGCCATGGAGGATATTTGCAAATCCCTGGAACTTAAACAATGGTGGTGGTTCAGAACCAAGGATACCCTTTGGATCAAATTCTTAACTGCAAAGTACTGCCAGAGATCCCACCCCATTTCTAAAAAGTGGGCTTCTGCCCAATCACAGGATTGGAAAAAGATGATGACAAACGAAAAAGAAGTTGAAATACGCATTCAATGGAGACTACACTCAGGCAATTCTTCATTCTGGTGGGATAATTGGCTGTGTACTGGCCATCTAGCTAGTTACAGTCTACAAAGAGGTAGACCTGGCAACATTACAGTCTCAGAATTTTGGTCTTCAGGCACTTGGGACATTCAGATTCTCAACAACATTGCCCCTGCATACATGATTCCTTCCATTTTGCAAGTACCTATCTATTACAACCTTCATATACCAGATAAGGCTATTTGGAAACCAACAACTGCAGGCAATTTCACCTATGCTTCTGCTTGGAATGTAGTAAGGAAGAAGGGGCCCACTTTGCTCACTAATAGAATGATATGACACAACAAAATACCTTTCAAATGGTCCTTCTGTTTATGGAGAGCTCTCAGAAATAAACTCCCCGCAGATGACAGAGTTGAAATTTTTAGACCTCCTACTGTCAACAGATGTGTATGCTGCATTAAAGCCCATGCAAAATCAGCTCACCACATTTTTAGCAGAGGTCATTTTGCCAAAGTTTTTTGGAAAATCTTCTCTGCTCCTGCAGGCTTTCTATTTGAGGAAATTCCCTTACACACTCTGCTAGTGAAATGGTGGATGCAAAAGAGTAAAAATGAAGTCCAAAAACTGCTATTGGATACCCTCCTTATTAACATCTGTTGGAACTTGTGGAAAAACAGGTGTGGAGCCAAATATGGAAGCAGACAATCTTCAATGGCCAGAGTAATTTTCTCCATTACTTCAGACATCAACTTGCTGCTCAAATCCTGCTACCCAACCATTACCTGACCTCTTGAATGGACTGTATTATATCATATTGTTGAAAACCTCCTTTTTCACACCAAAATCACCCAGGTCACTTGGCAAGAACCAAAAATTGATTTTGTTAAACTAAACAGTGATGGTAGTGCTTTGAACAATCCTGGTAAGATAGGTGCAGGGGAAATCATCAGAAATCACCAAGGTGACTTCATTCATGCAATTGCATCTCCTTTGGGTGAAGGCACCAACAATCTAGCTGAAACTAAAGCAGCCTACCTAGGCATCAACTGGTGTGTCAACAATGGGTTCACCAAAATCCAATTTGAAGCTGACTTTTCCCTATTGATTCACTGGTTGACAACTGCTGCAACACCACCTTGGAACATTAGCATGAATGTTCAGAAGCTTAGAATCCTTCACCAACAATGTGATGACATCACCTATAGTCATGTCTACAGGGAAGCCAACACTCCTACTGACTCACTCTCCAAGATTAGCCATACTCTCCCTACCATCATCTATTACACCAACCTGACAGATCTCCCTACTCATATTAGAGGTCAGATACACTTAGACAAAATAGGTACCCCTGCCTTTAGACACAAGATGACTAAGAAACTCCAAGACCATCAACAGAACCTTCCAACAACTCTCATGGATATGGTTGACATCATAATATGTAGAGGAGCTCACCTAATTGTCCAATCAATACCCAACACCACCATTTGGAGCCTCTTGGCAACTGCCAAATCTCAAATGCATCATCACATTAGTACCAAATCAGTCCATCCTCTAGTCACCACATCCCTACATAACATATCTGATCTAATGGGCTTCGTTCAGTGTGTGGCATTAACACCTATGGTGCTCAATCTACTGAAGGTTGCCCATTGCATTGGCCCAGTGTTCATCTCCTCTCAATCACACCCCAAACACCACCCTGATCAACCACAGCCTACCATCAAGCTAACCACCCTTCTACACATTTCCTCCTACCCACCACCACTGGATCACAACACAATATCACACACAATCACCTTCTAAAATCCAGACAACCATACAAATAAACTCCAACTCACCTCACTCACCAAGCACATTTCACCAACATCAGCCAAATACTCTCCATTCCGTTCCACTCCAATTCACCCCAAATGCATCAGTAAACATAAGAATCTAAATGCAAAAACCTATGGATCTCTCAGAAACAACAGAACTAAGGATCTGAGCATTAAAGCTAAGTTTTTCTCTAATATTGTTTTCTTTTTTACAGGTTTCATTCTCTTCATGTTCAATCAATTAGTATATTTCCAGAGTGTGGTCCTAGCATCCATGATGCTCAAACTTTTGGAAATATACCAATTGGTTGAAGCAAAATACCACTGGATTGACTCCAACAGACAGATCTTTATAAAACACTCCACCACTACCAAGAATAAAGCAGCAGCTCCAGCTACACCTCTCAATACTCCAACTGAACACCCACTTACCTTTTTGCTACAGATTCCTAGTGGAGTTCAATCAACCCCCTTCTAGATATCCTCACACCACAATGCTGCATTAGTTCACCCCCTGAATATCATCCCAGCCATAGTTGCTACCACAAAACCCCCCCTCACAACTCATAACAACCATCAAGTAACTACCGACAAAGAGATGGAGATGCCCACAAATCCTAAAATCCATCTGTACCCTCAAACAGTCCTATTTCACACCCATTCTCTGTTTTCATAATCCACAAGAACCTGGAAATAATGTAATTTTTTGCTAACAGGTTTGCTATTTTTTGCAGGTACATTGAGAAGTCTTGGTCAGTTTTTGCATTTCCAGTGTGTGGTATCATCATCCAAGATGCTCATTCTACTGAAAATGCACCAATTCACCCAAAACTCCAATCAATTTCCTTAAATGAAGGACATGTTTCCATTTTTTGGACGCACAGATACCCAAAATGTTTACAGAACACAGTCATCAGCAGCTCCAATCATGTTGCCCCTTGTTTTCTCCCAACAAATGCCATCAGAAGACACCACCACAGATGGAATACCAACAACAGTCAACCCCTTATTTACCAGCTTCCATGCAGCAGGCTCACTCACAGCAACCTACCATCCTCACATGCCTTCAGCAGGAATCTTCTAAGGGTCTGACCTAATTTTCCTGGCTTGTTCACCCAGCTTTTCCCAGCAGCAGAGGCGTAGAAGCCAGAAACATAAACTTGCAATTTCTAAGCTATCCTTGTTAGTCGAAGAAGGACAGTGTTCACTCTCCTCTATCAAAAGCACCAGTCAGCAGCAAATCCACAGCCCAATTCCATGGGCCTTTTTGTCAACTATCTTCAACCTGGCTTTCTTTGTCTTCAATGTCAAAGCAAGGTTGAAGATAGTTCCCTATACTATCACATGTTTTTTGCCTCATCTCATAGGGATTTTCTACATTCTTACTAGATGCAGAACTTGTTGTATATGGAAGATGATCTTCCAACTCTCTTGTTTAGTAGATTTAGGATCTCTAGTACCTTTTTGTATAGTTGACCTAGGCTTACTTCGCTCTGATTTTGTATACCCAAGTGTCTATAAATGTTGGATAGACATTTGTTTCATCACTATAGGTCTAACTTACCATAGCATTCACTTGATTGTCATAGTTG
Source organism: Nicotiana paniculata (assembly GCA_005239505.1). Classification (NCBI taxonomy): domain Eukaryota; kingdom Viridiplantae; phylum Streptophyta; class Magnoliopsida; order Solanales; family Solanaceae; genus Nicotiana; species Nicotiana paniculata. Next base: position 18,904 of record ML329048.1, read on the forward strand.
GACGACCAAGTGTTCTTTCATCTTCGGAGGTCAGGTTTATGTCCCCTTCTACTATTGTAATTTTATTTTTATATATATGAAAATCAGCCCTAGGAACAATGCCTAGTGGAGCTTGAGTTTTAAAATTAAAAAAAAGATAGATATGTTGGATTGCGGATTGGGCTAAACAGTAGATTATAACTCGACCTGTTGATCAGAATAATTTTAAATATGTTTATTTTTAACATATTTAGATGAGACTGGTCACTTTTTCATGAGCTAAAATTGACACTTCAACATGATCATAACATCACAACATATCTCCATTTCCTTATATTTTATTTTCTTATTGCTAGTTACTACTTAACAACTTTAACTGAATTGAATGATTTATCGTGACTAAAAATAACATAAAGTTGCTTTTGTCTTTTGCCCAAACACAAAAGGATTAAAGATTATATATTTGAACTCAACATTTGAAGAGAGACCTATAAATAAACATTTGTCTCACTAGTAACAAATTAGACATTCATAAAAAAGGAAAACTAGTAACCTGAGCAGTATTTGGACAGAAAAACTGGATCTTATCATATTTGAATCATCATTTTAACAAATTTAGGCTCT
>ML329049.1:0-31374 GCA_005239505.1 Nicotiana paniculata
AGGGCATCCCATCATATCATATCGGCCACTGTGGGCAAAATCATCATCCTATACCAGCTGATCAGGTGGTGGTGCATATATAACGCCATAACCTTTCCCATATTCTAAATACATATATATATATACATATATATATATATACATATATATATATATGCGCGTATATAATGTCGTTTGAATATAAATACATATATACGCGTATATAACGCCGTTTGAACCATATTTCAGCCACTGTGGGCAACATCATCATCATATACCAGCTGACCAGGTGGTGGTGCGTATATAACGCCGTAACCTTTTCCCNATCTCATGGGGATCAAGAATATACACACCCCTACTATTTCTATGAATAGAGTAATTTATAAAAAATGTATATCTGCTCGTTTCTTAAGTATAATTTGGACCATGCCAAAAGAAAGAAGGGATAGCCTTAACATACCTGAAGTAGGAAAAAATTCGTATGATATTCTTGGAAAAGGTTGCACCGTTCTTCTTTAGAACGCAAAATTTACGTTGCTAAGGTGTTAATAATTATTCTAGTCCTTGCTTCTCCAGGGAAGAAAAATTCTTTTGAGACTCGAAACAATTGAAGATAGTGGTGAATTGTTCAAAACTTAAATAACTCGTCGTTTGGAAAGTGATGAAAGAGCATAGGAGTTTCTGAACGCAAACACATGCCTGCACATATCTTATTTCCTATCAAACTAATAAATGTCTAGCAAAATCCTTGGTTCGAAGATTTTGTGGATGGATATCTGTGATGCATAGGGAGGAGTCCTTAATGAAGAAGGAATAAGAACATGACATATCCAATTAATCTTCAAAAGGAGAGTGTAGAATAAAGAATATTGTTATGCCAATGCCTAGTAAACTAGCATTGAGTGTTGCTATTGTAATTGGATATTATACCTCCAGATTCATGTACATGAAAAGAGATGCCACATATATTAATGAACGCATGAGTCATAATCTTCTTTAAGGCAAAATATGCCACGTTATGTTCTTATCCAAAATATTTTGGATAATTACCAATTACCCGCATAATTAAGAATTATCTCAAATTACTAAAATTTTACTTATTTTTTTAATATACTTTATACATCATATTATCACAGTTATATGATACTTTGTATGGTACTAGTCCATAAATATCGGGTATTATTGCTCGACCCATATTTTACCCCCTCGTACCAAACATGGATGAAAATTCATTTTCTTTGACTTGCTTCCCCTTTCACCTTCACGAATTTACTCATCACTTGTGAAATAATATAATCCTTATAATGTCCAAATAATCTTTTACTTGGACTAATGTTTATTACCTTATGAAAAATTCAACGTACAACACTACAGGGTGCGATATCGTCGTAATTTAGTACTACGGGACATAATACTGACGTAATATTGCGGGGCGTAACATCATTCCGCCCTTTGGAACATTCGTCCTCGAATGTTGACTGATACACTTATCATTTTCATAACTTATGTCTTCCGAATACTTTAGAACTCCCTTTCCATTTAGGCGAATGTTCTGTGGATAAGTCCAAAGTCCAGGGCATCCCCCCCTTAGGACTCCTTCTCACACCACAACTTGTAGTTGGAATCCTTCCAATCTCGTAATTGTTACTACCTTCCATCATGAAGATTGTATGACTTTGACCTTGTAAGTGTGTCCAATCTCTAGGCTTCATATATAGATCTTGATAAGATGTCCCTTTGGGAATCTATGAGTATACTGAAGTTCTTTGCTCGATACTTTGTTGAATTCACAAATATTGCTATATCTTATCGCATAGGTCTGTTTAGCCATCCGTATGAATTTACTGCCATAACTCTTACTTTAATTTATCGTTGCCGAGATATGCTACCAAATCCCAGCTTACTCTCATTGCTTATTCCATATGTATAAATCTAAGTCCTTTAATGCTTCCTCGTTAGTGATCATCTTTAGAATGACGGCCTAATCTCGTCTTTGTGACTTTTGTCCATCCATTGTTGATTCACCTCAACATTGATCTACAATATACCACTGATAACTTGAAACTTCTTATGTAATACCTTGCCACTAGGGCTTACGTTGTATCAAGAAATATTCGAAGTGATTTTCCTGATCCACTTAGCGACGATATTGTAATTCAATAACTGTATTCTATAGCATCCCAAGGTAATTCTCTTACGTGGGTATTTTAATCCCGTACAATTCATTAATCCCTTCTTTTCTTTCTTTTTGTTTCAAATCATTACTCAATTGAAGGCCCAAACGTCATCCTTTATCTATCACAATTACGCCCTTAGTCTAATTACCAGGGCAACATTCCATCTTTTCTAATTGCTATTAGTCTTAGATTTCTTTGAATTCATTCAGGTTATAGTGAGCATTGTATAACTTAGAGAAACCATCTGCTCTTCTTATTTTCATTGGCTTAATCCTGAGGACTAATCCATTCTCGTCACCTCCTCACTCCCTTTTCTTATCCTTACTCATGTCTTCCTAAAACCTTATCGATTTACCATACTTTAGCTTGCGACCTATACATATCTATTTATACTACTCGTAATCTTCCTTCAACTTGCTTGAATTTCCTTGTATTATTTTAGAACATCAACTGATACATCAAATCGTCTCTAACTCTTCTTCACTTTCTTAATTGGACCTGTCGATACCTAGAAATCATCGACTAGAATATATTCCACTGAAGATGCCGCTATCATTCCTGGATATTGAATCCCCGCACTTCTAGCCTTCTGTTTTAAGTAAGGACTATTCACAACCTTCTGCATTTTATTATCTTGTACGTTGTTCACCTTTACCTTACTACCTTAAAATCTTGCATCATATCTTCTATTTCTTTCATGACCTCCCTTCCACATAAGTATAATTTCCGTCCATAACTTGAAGCTCTATTATAATACTTGCACCTCTAGTGCATCAATAATCCGATGGGAGCTTTGTACTGACTTTTTATGAGGCTGGTACTTTTCTAACTGGCTTTATCGTAGGGCCGTTATAGAATATGGTTGGTGTACTTTCTCTCTTGTACCTCTGATATTAAGAGCAACCCTGCAATGTTCTCAATCACGAGGTCTATAATTTTCTAGATTCAGTAATCAGACTCTTGATTTACTTAGTTGATGTAACTCTTTAGTTTCCTCATCCCTCTGAACAATCTTTATGTAGGCTTAAGCTATCTTCTAATCTGCGGCTCATGGTATTACTTTAGCCCTTCATGAGCGTTATGGAATATTCATGATATAATTTTGTAACAACTCAATCCTTTGACTATGCCCTGGCTCAATTCATTCTTTAACTTATACTAGAGTCTTCTATGGCCGTATGATTGTCAATAAATATGTTGCTCGGATAATTCTCCAAAATCTTGAGTGTATCCATAGCGTACTAACCCTGGATCTTTGATCAAATAATTCTTTCGTTTCATCTTAGCTTTCTTTCAACGTAAGCTATTACTTTTCCTGGTCTTTTTACCACCTTGTTGCGTCCATACTTAGCTTATCTTAGTGCCCATATATATTGAAATTCCATACAACTCATATGATCTTGAATATCACTTTTGATTTTACTCCTTGTTCAATAGCCACTGTAGGTGTCACTTTCTTAGGGAGTCCATACAATGTTGTTTTGAGACTGTTGTCACATGACCATTTCCTCTTTAGGTTGTTGTACTGATGTTGAAGCCTTCTTCCTTATTTCTCCAGCTAGTCTTTCATCGTAGTACTTAAGGAAGACCCTCTGACTCTTGTAATGATGTGAGCTTATTACATCGTATACTCGACAGACCTTCTGATGACCTTCCTTGCCTATACTTATCCATAGTTACTTATCTCCACGCCCTTGTGCTCGTATGGTTGTTTCTGAACTGATATTTTGACTGCCTTCCCAGTGGCACTTTCTTTTATCCCAGTAACACTCTACGGTGTCTTTAACTACCCTGACTCTTGTTTGAATATATCTCAAGTATTATAATGATATTCTTCGAGGCTGAACTCTACATGTTGGATTCTACTTTGTTTATCTCACACGATCTTATGACTCATTCGTAACTTCCTGTTTAGCCATAACTGGGATCTTCCAGACCAATTACTAACTACTCGTTGGCCCATTCTCATATTAATATTCCTTGTAATATTTCTTGGGTTATTTCCTTTGTCTTAACTTACGTCTCACACTGGCTTTTTATTTATTAATAGCAGCTCGGGAAGGAACCTTTACTACCTCTCCTTGATGTCGTGCTTGCACAATATTCTTGAATCGTAGCGTATCTTTAAGATTTGGATAAGTTCCATCTCATTACTCTTTCATTTATCGCATTCTTCTTTTACCATTCCATAGTCACTAGAACCACTTAACTCTGGCTTGATGCCACATTACTCTATATTTCCCCCTTTAGGGATGTACTAAAAAATGAAGCCACGAGGATCTACCTATATATATTTTACCTCTTCATCTTTGGCGTCGTTTCTCATCATCAATGATCCTTACTCGCCTTGAGGCAATTCTTATATACCAAGGATGACAAATTCCCTTACTCAAGAGGGATACATCTAGTGTAACTGGCACATACAGTCCCTTCAGTTTAACTTTGCTCACATTGGTTGCTTTAGGGAAGTGTTTTTCCTGAATGACCATTTTCTGAATTTCTCATGAATGTTCTTCTTTTGTCCATTATATTAACGCCGGGGAAAAATCTGAAATTCTGATGATACTGACTATTATCCAGTCACTCAGTCCTTAATTCACGTTTAGTTATCCTGTTCACCAGCCCATACTGTCTTATATTACTTTGGGGGAGGTCTAACTTTTCTTTTTGTTCACAAACTTGTTTCTCGAAATGAGGATATGACTTTATGGCTATAATCTTTTGTTGTCTCAAGGCCTCTCACTTCTCGTATTTTCCTTCACTTGACTATAAACTTTGTAATGATGTCATTTTTTTCGTGATCTACCGTTGTCATCCATGTATCACATCTTACTCATAATGCACTCTCTTCTTATTTCATACTAACATTTCTGTCTATCACTTTATTCTGAAACTTATCGACAAGATATTCTTTTGCTTTTAGCTCCCCTTTGCTCCATCCACTGGCTCTTCGGTTTCTTAACATTATTTCTCTACTAGGGACGTGAGTCATGCTAAGATGATATTTATCCTTTCTAGGATTCCAGTGCCTATCTTTGTGGTACTCATATCTAGCTGTACTATTTTAGAATGCACTATCGGGGTGTCTGACAAGGAGATCTAGTAGCACTTTATCCTTCGGAAATGTCAACTAACATAAACAATCTATCCCTCATTTTGGGTAACTCTAACCCTAGCCGGATCCTAATATTTGTCCTTCTCTTATACTACTTACTTTAGCTTCCATAGGTGATTAATGATATGGGTGTGGCCAATTGTACATACCTTTCTTACAATTGAAGGTAGATCAAAACGCTTATATTTTTCGTCCTGAATTGTAAATACCGATAACCTTAATTAAATGGGCACCTCGTACCCTTCTTCATATTGATTCTTTTGCTTGTTGAAACTTGTATTTATCTTCTTAATCTGTCATTGTCTTTAACCATAGAGGTGCATAGGCTTCTTGCCTTAAGGCTCCTTATCAAGAGGCTTGCACCTTTCAGTACGCACATGATCTGCTGAAGACCTCATACTTACTTATCATAAGCATGATACAAAGTCGAGTTCCTCTAATTCAACACTTCCATAGCTATATCTCTTATCGATCATCTTTCTGAATGTAGGCATCGTCTTATTAGGAATAAATATAGAATTTCAGAATTTGAATTCTTATAAGTGAGCTCTACCACATGATCTAGAGTAAGAAGAAAGAGTGACAATTCTAAATGCCCTGTAGCCTCCTGCTTATAAGTGTGGTGAATGACACACCCATAAACAAGACTCTACTAGACATGGCTTGTAGACTCCCTAGGACAGAACTACTCTGATACCACTTTTGTCATGACCCAAATCGATGGGCCGCGACGGGCACCCGGTACCTTACTCAACCGAGCACCAACGTAACATATCTTTCTTATTACATCATCGTATACACGCGACATACGAGCCTAATAGGCCAACATAATCATTTATAAACTCAAAACATAGGCCGACAAGGCCGTACAATCTTTCACGTACACGACATATGTCTATAAGCCTCTAAGAGTACATAAATGTCGTAAAGGTCGGGACAGAGTCTCGCCATACCAAACAATACACGTCTAAATCATACTAATCAAACAAGCGACTCCGAAGCAAATGGAGCGCACCAACATCTTCCGCTGAGTTGATAGCCTACTTGGAGGGCTCTCGAACTTTCTATCGGGACCTGCGGGCATGAAACGCAGCGTCCCCAGGAAAAAGGTATGTCAGTACGAATAATGTACCGAGTATGTAAGGCACATAAATAAGTACATAAGAGACATGGAAGAAATATAGAGTACATGACTCAACCTGTAAGCCTGAATAACTTTGTAAATCGTAAATTACTTTTAGCGTCATGCATATGCGTATGAATGTCATGTCGTGCACAGGTACATGTTTGTTAACATCATCAGCCTCTGAGGGCATCCCATCATATCATATCGGCCACTGTGGGCAAAATCATCACCGTATACCAGCTGATAAGGTGGTGGTGCGTATATAACGCCATAACCTTTCCCATATCCCATATACATATATATACATACATACATATGCGTATATAATGCCGTTTGAATATACATACATATATACACGTATATAACGCCGTTTGAACCATATTTCAGCCACTGTGGGTAACATCATCATCATATACCAGCTGATCAGGTGGTGATGCGTATATAACGTCGTAACCTTTTCCCATATCCCATATACATATATACGCGTATATAACGCCATCTGGTCATGGTTCAATGCACATGTATGAAATGCATGAAAAGTATGTAATAATCTCAATATTCCTTCCGGATAAACTTTTCCAACTACGTATTATTCTGAGACCCATGAACAGAAAATAATAAAAATTCTCATGGGGAATCAAGAATATAGACACCCCTACTATTTCTATGAATAGAGTAATTTATAGTAACTNCTATTTCTATGAATAGAGTAATTTATAGAAACTTTGTATTTGCTCATTTCTTAAGTATAATTTGGACCATGCCAAAAGAAAGAAGGGATAGCCTTAACATACCTGAAGTAGGAAAAAATTCGTATGATATTGTTGGAAAATGTTGCATCGTTCTTCTTTAGAACCGCAAAATTTACGTTGATAAGGTGTTAATAATTTATTCTAGTCCTTGCTTCTCCAGGCAAGAAAAATTGTTTTGAACTCGAAACAATTGAAGATAGTGGTGAAAAACTTAAATAACTCGTCATTTGGAAAGTGATGAAAGAGCATTGGAGTTTCTGCATGCAAACACATGCCTACACATATCTTATTTCCTATCAAACTAATAAATGTCTAGCAAAATCCTTGGTTCGAAGATTCTTTGGATGGCTATCTGTGATGCATAGGGAGGAGTCCTTAATGAAGAAGGAATAAGAACATGACATATCCAATTAATCTTCAAAAGGAGAGTGTAGAATAAAGAATATTGTTATGCCAATGCCTAGTAAACTAGCATTGAGTGCTGCTATTGTAATTGGATATTATACCTCCAGATTCATGTAAATGAAAAGAGATGCCACATATATTAATGAATGCATGAGTCATAATTTTCTTTAAGGCAAAATATGCCACGTTACGTTCTTATCCAAAATATTTTGGATAATTACCAATTACCCGCATAATTAAGAATTATCTCAAATTACTTAAAATTTTACTTATTTTTTTAATATACTTTATACATCATATTATCACGGTCATATGGTACTTTGTATGGTACTAGTCCATAAATATCAGGTATTATCGATCGACCCGTATTTTACCCCTCGTGCCAAACATGGATGAAAAATTCATTTTCTTTGACTTGCTTCCCCTTTCACCTTCACGAATTTACTCATCACTTGTGAAATAATATGATACTTATAATTTTCAAATAATCTTTTACTTGGACTGATGTCTATTACCTTATGACAAATTCAACGTACAATACTACAGGGTGCGATATCGTCGTAATTTAGTACTACGGGACATAATACTGACGTAATATTGCGGGGCGTAACAATCAATCCCTTGTCATAATTGTCCCTTAAAAAATAATGTCTAACATCTATGTGCTTAATTCTCTTGTGATGAACGAGGTTCTTAGTCATACTAATTGCACTAGTGTTATCACAAAAGATAGGGATACAACCAACATTGATTCCAAAGTCCATCAATTTTTGTTTAATCCATAATAATTGATCACAACATGAGGCCGCAACAACATACTCATCTTCAGCAGTAGATAGGGCCATAGAATTTTTCTTTTTGGTGGCCCAAGACACAAGACATGAGCCAAGAAAATGTGCCATACCTGAGGTGCTCTTTCTATCCACAAGAAAACTTGCATAGTCAGCATAAACATATCCCACAAGATTAAACTTACTACCTTTTGGGTATCAAAGACAAGATCAGTGGTGCCTTTTAGGTATCTCAAGATGCAATCAAGTGGGATTCCTTTGGATTTGCATGAAATCTTGCACAAAAGCCTACACTGAAAACAATATCAGGTCTACTAGCACTAAGATACAATAATGAACCAATTATTCCCCTATACAACTTCTGATCAACATATGAACCGGGTTCATCTATATCCAACTTTGTGGCAGTTGCTAAAGGAGTGTCGATTTCTTTGGAATCTTCCATTTTAAATCTTTTAAGCAATCATAGTTTCATTTGAATTTTGTTTAATTTGTAAGCCTAAAAAGAATTAAGCTCACCCATCATGCTCATTTTAAATTCACTCCCCATTAGTTTATCAAATTCTTTACTTAGCTTATCAGTAGTTGCTCCAAAGGTTATGTCATCTACATATATCTGAAGTACCAAGAGATCTTTAGCTTTTTCTTTCAAGAACAGAGTGCTGTCAATTTTACCTCTCTTGTAGTCATGCTCCAGCAAAAACTTTGATAATCTTTCATACTATGCTCTTGGAGCTTGCTTGAGTCCATAAAGTGCTTTGTCAAGTTTGTACACATGATCAGGATTTTCCTTGTTCTCAAACCCTGAAAGTTGCTTGACAAACACTTCTTTCTTTAGATAGCCATTTAGGAAGGCACTTTTGACATCCATCTGGTAAAGGGTGAATTCCATGTAAGCATCAAAGGCTATGAGGAGTCTTATAGCTTCCAGCCTTGCCACTGGAGCAAAAGTTTCATCATAGTCTATGCTTTCCTCCTGACTATATCCTTGAACCACCAATCTTGCCTTGTTCCTTGTAACTGTTCCATCTTCATCAATTTTGTTTCTGAAGACCCGCTTAGTGATAATTACTGATCTATCCAAGAGTCTTGGTACCAGATGCCAAACTTGACTTCTTTTGAATTTGTTGAGTTCATCTTGAATTGCATTTACCCAGTCTGCATCCTACAAAGCCTCAGCAACATTTTTATGTTCAATAAGAGATAAGAAAGCATCAAAAGCACAAAGATTCTTTAAAGAAGATCTGCTTATGATTCCAGAGGTTGGATTAGTAATGATGTTCTCAGTAGGATGAGAAATTTGATATCCGTAGGGTTTCACAACCAACTGGTTTCCCCTTGATGTTCCTTCAATGTTTTGTTGCTGTGGAACAGGTTTAGGGACAGTTTCCGCTGATGTTTAAGAATTGTTTTCTCTTTGTTCTATTCCCCCTGTCATGTTGCCGGGATGGATGAACCTGTTCCATCACATGTTCCTTCCTCCAGTGTAGCTTCAATCTGGGTTGTGGTTTCATTTAAGTTTCTAACCAGCCCAATTGCTTCAGCATATCCCGTCTCTCAGAAATAATATTAGTTTCATCAAAAATCACATGAACACTTTCTTCAACACACATAGTTCTTTTGTTATAGACTTTATAATCTTTACTATGTGAAGAATATCCCAAGAATACTCCCTCATCACTTCTGGGATCAAATTTACATAGGGAGTCTTTACCATTGTTGTGCACAAAGAACTTACAACCAAATTCCCTAAGGTGGGATATATTTGGTTTTCTCCCCTTAAGTAAATAATAGGGAGTTTTCTCTATAAGAGGTCTTGTCATGCACCTATTTATGATGTAGCATGCAGTATTTAGAGCTTCTGCCCAGAAGCTATGGAGCAGTTTACTAGAAAGAAGCATAGTCCTAGCCATATCTTCAAGTGTCCTATTCTTTATTTCACCTACTCCATTTTGTTGTGGAGTTCTAGGAGCAGAAAAATTATGATATATGCCATTTTCATCACAAAATTCAGCAAATTTAGCATTTTCAAATTCAGTGCCATGATCAGACCTAATTGATGCAAGTTGATTTCCTAATTGTTTATGAGTTTTTCTAACAAAAGAAGTGAACATGTCAAATGCTTCATCTTCAGATGTTAGAAACATTGTCCAGGTAAACCTAGAGTAATCATCAACAAGCACCATCACATATCTCTTACCACTTCTGCCTAATGCTCTCATTGGACCATAGAGATCCATATGGACCAGTTCCATCGTTCTGGTGGTACTTACCACTTTCTTGCATTTAAACGGGGATCTTACCTGCTTCTCCCTTCCACAAGCCTCACAAACTTTGTCTTTCTTGAACTTAATGTTAGGCAGTCCTATTACCAAGTCCTTGGAGACTGATTTGTTGAGTTGACTCAGACTTTCATGTCCAAGTCTTTTATGCCAAAGGAGGGGATCATTGTTCATCACACTCAAGCAAGTTAGTTCATTTTCTGAAAGTGTGGACAGATCTATAATATATATATTGTTCACTCTTTTTCCCTACAAAATAATCTTGTCAGTGATAAGATTTATCACAAAACATTTAGTAGAGGTGAATGCTACCAAGCTACCTCTATCACACTTCACACAATTGTGATACACTTATTAGACTGTATTTCGGGCCGTCTATCAAGTAGACATTCTCAATGGAATGAGAGTCATTCTTATCTACCTTACCAACCCTAATGATTTCACCTTTCTTTCCATTTCTAAAGGAGACATTTCTTCCTTTGAGGTCCTCAAGTGAAAGGAACTGGTCCTTGCTTCCTGTCATGTGCTTTGAGCAGCCACTATCCATGTACCATATTTGGCTGCTCCCTTTCACTTGAACTTACAAAAGGAAATCAGGGATTAGTCTTAGGAGCCCAAACTAGTTTGGGTCCCTTTATATGGGCAAAAGGATGAATTAAATTCTTTTTAGCCCAACTTGGTGACCAACTCTTTCCTTGAACAAAATTTTTGTTCTTTTGACTGGCCTTACATTCACTTTTATAGTGACCAGTCTTACCACAGCGAGTACAAATCGTGTTTACAGGAAGAGTGAGGTACTTGCTTTTGGGATCCCACTTGGGTTGTTTATTCCCAAAGCCAAGTCCTCTCTTATTGCTACTATGATGTTCCTGTAGCCATGACAAAGCATCGTAGGACCTATTCTACTAATAGTTTTGTCTAGTTCATATTTACCTTGCCTAGATCCTCCTTCAACACTCTTACCTGCTCATCCTTCTTATGCAACTCATCTTTCAATTTACCTATATTTTATTCTAGAGTGAGTTGTGTGCAATCAGCTGTCTTTTTACTTGTTCCTAATTTCAGTTTTAGATTTTTAGATTTTAACTCAAGGATATTTGCTTCAGGTGTATGTACCTGGTTCTTCAGAGCAGTATTCTCACTCACAGTCTCACTGACTCTGAGTTCCATATTCTTACACATTGATTTTAAAATCACACAATCCTTTGACAGTTTTTCCTTTTCTTTATTTATAACCTCAATTTCATCAATGAAATTTACCAATAATTCAGAGAGTGTTTCTTTAGACAAAAATTTAATCTTGTCTTTGAGATAAATTATACTTACCTCAGATTCCTCATGAAATTCCTAATTAGATTCTCTAATTTCCATAAGTGCTTGTTCATCTCCATTTTCATCTTCACCATCTGATTCATCATCTGAACTTTCTCCCCAAGCAGCAGCCATAGCCTTTGTTGATCCTTTATTTTTCTTGGGATGAACTTGTTCCTTCGTTCAGATCTTTACTTCTTACATTCAATTTCCCATTGAGGATAGTTCTTAATGTGATGATCAATCTTCCCACACTTATAGCAACCCTCATTGGTCGTTTTTTCAAGAACCCTTGCTTTGTTATAGTTTCCACCTCTTGAAGAGCCCTTTCCTCTCATAAGGTATTTCTTGAAGTCCTTGTGATCATAGCCATTTCATCTTCTTCCAGATCAGCTCCTTCAGTGATTCTGAGTGACATGATCCTTTCCTTCTTGGGCACATCCATCTTCATGGTTTGCCTTCTGAGTTCATAAGAAGTGAGATTTCCAATTAGCTCATCCACTCTAAGAGTTTCAATGTTCTTTGATTCCTGAATTGCAGTGATTTTGCTTTTCCAAGAAACTGGCAGAACCCTTGTCAGAATCTTCTCAACTTTGTCTTTTTCAAGAAGAATCCTTCCAAAAGACTTAAGTCATTAGTCAATATAGTGAACCTTGTATACATATCTTGGATAGTTTCTCCTTCCTTCATAGTGAAGTTGTCATATTGAGAATATAGTAGAGTACCTCTGGACCTCTTCACTTGAGGTGTTCCTTCATGAGCCACTTGCAAAGTGTCCCAAATTTCCTTAGCAGTAGTACATCTTTGAATTTTGATGTAATCGTCTGGACCAAGTCCACACACAAGCCATTTCTTGGCCTTAGCATTCTTTTCCCACTTTCTCAAGTCCTCAACAGTGCAGTCAGCTCTTGTCGTTGGTATATCTACTCCTTCAGCATTCTTCTTCAATATGGCCAAGGGACCATCGGTAACAATGTCCCATAGCTCGTAATCTTCTCCAATTATATGGTCTCTCATTTTGTTCTTCCACCAGGAGTAATACTGGCCATTGAAGAGTGGAGGCCTAGCAGTTGATTGTCCTTCCCAGTTCCCAGATGGTGCACTCATTTTGATCTTCTCCGAAGGTGTTATCCTCTTCAAGGATAACCCGCTCTGATACCAATTGATGTTTTATATTTCAATACCACACAAGAGGGGAGTGATTTGTCTAGTGTCCAATTTTTTGCGTACATAGATTATAGAAGGACCTGGTTCTTCTATGTGTTCCTACTACTACTGTTGCAGAATAATAAGTACATAAATTAAAGAACACATAGATTTTTACGTGGAAAACACCTGGCTCAAAAGGTGAAAAAATCACGACCTACTTCCCAGTAGGATTTTTCCAAAACTCTTTACTAAATCAGTGAGCCAAAACTACACTTACAAAAACTATTTTGTAAACCTAGGACTACCTTTAATCCCTTGTGGAAAACAAGCCTCTAACTGTTTGCGACAGCTTCAAGTTAACTCTAACTTGAAAATACAAAGTACCTATAACAAATGCTTCTAGATAAAGCTGAAAGGTACAAGATAAAACCACCTACTACGAATGAACTAGACTAAAAGACAGACACTTGGAACTGGTTCTTCTAGCTGGTTCAAGTAGCTTTAGGTTTGCACACTTAAATCTCACACGAACTGCTTGCAAAATTGCCTTACTATTTTGCTCTCAATTCACGTTTAACTTCTGCTTTTGTGCATACATGTACAATAAGAACATTCTGCAATATATAGGATTAGTAGATAATGAATTAACTAAGGTTCTAATGCTACTCTTCCTTGGTGGAAGAGTTCTAATTAATCTATCTCCTAAATCCCTCCTTATCTTGGATATTGTTCTTACTGAATAAGGAGTCCTTCTCCTTATCGTTTTTGCCATCTTTTTGATCAGCGGATATTTTATTCTGCCCGAATAGGATTATCTCCTGCATGTGCATCTCACGTGCCTTGATTCTGCCTGTATCTATGTCTACCAGTGATGGACCTGGTTCATTTTTGAGTTCCTTTGTCAATCTTCAAAACTATTCTCTTTCGTGGTCCAACATATTTGATCGTCGGAAAATATATTCTACTATATGAAGGAAAATGGTTTCTCTCGCTTTTGCGTGGAAGTCATTTTTCTTTATAATGATAACTATCTCATAATTCCATATCACAGTTCTAACCAACACTAGGGTATAATTATAACGTAATACTAAAAAATATGTAATCAAAATGACTACTCGATTTGTTAACATTATATTCAAACTTTAGTAAATACATTAACCAAACACTGAAAATATTTATATTTTTGAAAAAAATATATTTTTCAAAAAAAAAGTTCATAATCATATCAGTATGTTGATAACCCAGTTATATACTTTCAATAAGCCGACATACCTAATGCTAACTATTTGCTGGAATTCTCAAAGTTAAAAGTTCGTTCAAAATTTACTGGGTGTGCACCATACAAAGCAAAGTTTTACCCGATAATGAAACTACCAACAGTCTAGTTAAGTTAGGGCATAAAGGTATATGGAGAGTTAGTTGGAGCTGAAAATTGATTTAATTTGCAAATTCTCGCATTCAAGCTTGCTTGACACAGCAATGCACACACATTCATGCATTAAGCTTGGAATCTGCTACTAGAAAATATCAAAACGTAAATTGTTTTGATATTACTAGCTGATTAGATGAAGAGTATTAGGGTGAACAGGTAGTAGGCAACCACGCATTTCTATTTTCTTTCTCAGATCCGTGTTAGTATATATAGTATATCTTTATTCTTGGATTGATGGTACTAGCTATTGTTTGATAGTATTCTTTGATTTCACTTTACTTTTCTAAATACCTTGTTGTTATTATTACTTGCTATTATTTTTTTATTTTATTTTATCTTTAACTGAAGATCTGTTAGAAATAGTCTCTCTGTCAACAGGGTAGGGGGACTGGAATCTCTGCTTCCTGATCTGTTGGACATTACATAATTGGGCTCATTCTAATATAGGCCCAAAAATTATATTTTAGTTTTCTTTGGTCTTTCTGAAATATGGGACCCGGCCCAATTGTACATATATTGTATGACTTAGACAAAACAAAACACAAGAATAAGAAATCTTCTCTTTCTCTTTCTTTTTCTTCGTCTATGCTCTCATGGCAGATAGGGTTTCTATCTGCGTTCAATATTCTTTTTCTCCTCTCTTTCTCATCCTGACATGGTATCAGAGCGGGTCAATCGATTCATCTCGTCTTCAGCTATCGACCGGTGGTAACCGTGCTAGGACTTTCTCACACTTTCAGCTTGATCTACGATCCACATTTTGGACTCAAAATTTGGGGATTTCTGGGCGATCTACTTCCATAGTTGTCTATTAATGTTTTTGAAGGCCTTACTTCTTCAGGTTGCGAAGAAGATCGGTACAATTTTATTTCCAGCACACATAATCACATATTAGGGTTTTAGAGCTTCGTTGTTTTTGTTGTGTTGACTTGATACCTGGTCTGTTGGTTCTTAATTCTCAATTATATTTGATAATCCTTGTTGTCGTTCAATTTCTGCGTTTGTTCAAAAGATTTATGCTGAAATGAGTAATAATACGGAGAATACTGATTTGCATGCAAATATGCCAACAAATTCTGATGGTTTTGCTGAGTTCACCTTAGATCCATCTCATCCTCTATATATACATCCTTCTAATAGTCCTGGTATTCAGCTGGTCACAATCTTTTCAATGGAACTGAATTTGTCATATGGCGCAGTAGTATGTTGACATCCCTCTCAGCTAAGAACAAATTAGGACTAATCTCTGGAAAAATAGCCCAGCCTACACCGGACTCTCCTTATTTTCCTTTCTGGGAAAGGTGTAACAACATGGTTAAGGCTTGGATCACTAATTCACTAACTAGGGAAATTGTTATAAGTGTTATGTGTCTTAGTACTGCCAAGGATGTATGGATGGACATAAATGAAAGATTGGACAATCTAATGGGTCTAAGTATATTCAACTCCAAAGGGAGATCAGTTCTATTTTTCAAGGTTCTTCTGATATAGCCACTTACTTCACTAAAATGAGAAGTATGTGGGATGAGTTGAATTATGCATATGTTGGCCCAACATATTCATGTGGTGCCTTAACAAAGTTCATTGAGGACCAACATCTATTTCAATTTTTGAGTGGACTGAATGACTCATATTCAACAGCCAAAAGTAGCATCCTTATGATGCCCCCATATCATTCAATCAGCAAAGCTTATTCCCTACTACAACAAGATGAAAGTCAGAAAGAGTCTCATCATTCTTCTCCTGGATTTTCAACTGATTCAACATCTTTTTATGCCCCATCAACACAATTTCATTCTAATAAGCAATACACTCAAAGAGTCAACTTTGAGTCCAAGAAGCCTTCATCATCTACTATTGTATCTTGAAAGTATTGTAAGAAACCTGGACACACAATAGAGAAGTGTTACAGATTTCATGGATTTCGTTCTGATTTCAAATTCACAAAGAACAAAAGATTTGCTTCATGTGTTCATATGGAAGAATCGTCTTATTCTCCTACTGTTCTCAGAACATCTGAGGCTCCAGTTCATGGATTTAGCAAAGAGCAATACAATCATCTCATGACCCTACTTCAACAGACACACATTTCTCCCAATCATACTACTACTAGTGTTGCTGCAGACAGTGGTGGATATGCTCATTTTGTAGGCTTGTCATATCTTCCAGTAGAGGAAATGCATTTTTTAGCCCATTATTTGTCTGCCTCTTTTAATTCAGATAGAAAACCTTGATTTTGGATTCTGGTGCAACAAACCACATGACTCCTTACAAACAATTTCTTCACAATATCCAACCTTTAACTTCTCCTTTTTTAATAACTCTACCAAATGGATATAAAGTAAAGGTTATCTCTACTGGTTCAGTGTATCTTAGACATGATATAATTCTGCACAATGTTCTTTTGGTCCCTTCATTTCATTTCAACCTTCTTTCTGTACACAAACTTCTTCTTCAATTACAATGTATGGCCATATTTACCAGTTTCTCTTGTTTTTTACAGGGCCCTTCTCTGAAGAGGCCATTAGAAATTGGTAAAGAGGCTCATGGACTGTATTTTCTACTTCCAGACATGCCTTTACTTTCTGCTAATAATTCTTCTGTTGTCTCTACTAATGCTTGTAATGCTTCTGTTGATCCCTTACCCCATAGTCCCTCTTGTACCCCAAATTCTACTTCAAATAAAATGGATTTAGTTTGGCATCAAAGATTAGGGCATATGCCTTATAATAGAATGTCTTCAATTCCTTTTCTTTCTGATAAGATCACCTCTAAACAACATTTTTTATGCACTATTTTTCCCATGGCTAGACAACAAAGATTACCATTCTCATAAAGTACTATCAAAACCACTGCACCTTCTCAATTAATACACATTGATGTGTGGGGACCCTATCATACCAAAACTTACAATGGTTTCAGTTATTTTCTAACTCTAGTTGATGATTTCACTAGAGTTACCTGGACTCATTTACTTTCTTGTAAATCTAATGCCTTGTCTATTCTGAAAACTTTCTCTTCAATTTTCAAAGTTCATTTTAATTGTTCTGTTCAAACTTTCAGATCAGACAATGCATATGAATTAGGTAGTAGCATTGAAGCAAAGACTTTCTTTGCTGATAATGGCATACTTCACCAAACCACTATACCACATACTCCTCAACAGAATGGTGTTGTTGAAAGAAAACACAAACATTTGTTAGAAACCTCTAAAGCTCTATTATTTCAGTCTAACCTTCCTACTAAATATTGGGGTGATTGTGTGCTTACTGCTACCTATTTGATTAATAGACTACCTTCTTTTGTTTTAGGCAATTCCTCACCTTATGAAAAATTACATGGCACACCACCATCTTATGATCATTTGAGATCCTTTGGTTGCCTTTGTTTTGCTACTACACCAAAACCTAGTAGAGATAAATTTCAATCCTGATCAATTACCTTTGTTTTTCTAGGCTACCCATGTGGAAAGAAAGGTTAAAAATTACTTAACATGTCCAACCATTCTATTTTCTTTTCAAGGGATGTACAATTTCATGAATCTATCTTTCTCTACTTTTCTTCCCTCCCTTCTTCTGTTTTTCCTATATCCTTCCCTGAATCTGTAGACATTCCTACCTCTTCTTGTCCTATTATTCATCCTTCTCCCTCATCACCTGGTTTCTCTTCTGAACCAACTTCTTCCACTCCTCCTACTAATCCTTCTTTTATTTCTTCAACTCCTTCTCCCTCATCTCCTTTAACTGCTCCTGCTATGCCACCCCTTAGGAAGTCCACTATAACTCATCAACCTCCTACACATTTGGCAGACTATGTCTGTAGTTCTGCAATCCCTTCAGATTTCATTCCTCCTCAGCCCACTACTCACTCTACTAATATGCCCCTACATGAACCTGAGTTCTACCAACAGGCTGTTTCTCACCTTGTTTGGCAGCAGGCTATGCTACAAGAATTCAATGCTTTTGAGGCAAACAACACATGGGATGTTGTTCCTCTTCCTCTCAACAAGAAGCATATCTCATGCAAGTGGGTTTATAATATCAAACAGAAATCTGATGGGTCTGTGGAGAGATATAAAGCTAGACTTGTAATAAGAGGAGACACTCAAAAGGAAGGAATTGACTATTTTGAAACTTCTTCTCCTGTGGTCAAATTCACCACCATTAAATGTCTCATTTAACTTGCTGCCAAAAGGAGATGGATTGTACATCAACTTGATGTTAACAATGCCTTCCTTCATGGTGATCTCCATGAGGAAGTCTACATGAAAATACCTCCAGGATTATCTCTCTCATGTCCTACTTCTTCTGGTTCTTCTTCTACTTTGATTTGCAAACTCAAGAAATCACTATATGGCCTCAAACAAGCTTCCAAACAATGGTTTTCTAAATTATCTGAAGCTTTATCATCTAGAGGCTACATTTCAAGCAAGAATGACTATTCTCTTTTTACAAAGTCAGTTGGGTCTTCTCTCACTGTTTTGGCAGTTTATGTTGACGACATATTATTAGTTGGCGATGATATTACAGAATTGGGTAGTTTGAAGACATTTCGGGACACACAATTTAAGATTAAAGATTTGGGTGAAGTCCATTATTTTCTAGGTCTAGAGGTGTCTTCTCTTCCTGATGGATTTCTGATGTGTCAACATAAATTTACTTCTGAGCTGCTGGCTGAATTTAATTGTAATAATTTCACCCATGTGGTTTCCCCCTTGGATCCTTCCATAAAGTTAACAACTGACATGGGTGCCACTATGTCTGATCCAAGCACTTTCAGAAGACTCGTAGGGAAACTGAATTTCCTTCAACATGCAAGGCCTGACATTGCTTTTGTTGTCCAACACTTGAGTCAATTCCTTCAGTCTCCCCAAGTCCCTCATATGTTAGCTGGGATTCACGTATTGAGGTACTTTATGAACGCGCATGGCCAAGGCATCCTCTTGTCCAATACAATTGATTTCTCTATGGTCGTTTTCTCTGATTCTGATTGGGCTGCCTGTGCCCAATCTAGAAAATCTGTTACTGGCTATTTCATTACTCTTGGAGGACCACCTATTTCCTGGAAAAGCAAAAAGCAGCCTACAACTTCACTCTCTTCCGCTGAGGCAGAATATAGGGCTCTCAGGAAAGTGGTTGCTGAAGTTTCTTGGTTAGTACGACTTTTGGCTGATTTGGGTATCACATTGTCTGATCCTGTCCCTATTTTTTGTGGTAGTCAGGTTGCGCTTCATATTGCTAAGAATCCTGTGTTTCATGAGCGAACCCAACATATTGAAGTTGATTGTTATTTTGTTCGTGATTGTTTAGCATCTGGATTGATTTATCTGCATCATATTTCCTCCTCTACTAACCTTGCTGATATTTTGACAAAGGCTCTATCAGGTCCAGCCCATCACAATGTGCTTTGCAAGCTTGGAGTGCTTCCCCCTCCAGCTTGAGGGGGGGTGTTGGACATTACATAATTGGGTTCATTCTAATATAGGCCCAAAAATTATATTTTAGTTTTCTTTGGTCTTTCTGAAATATGGGACCCAGCCCAATTGTATATATATTGTATGACTTAGATAAAATAAAACACAAGAATAAAAAATCTTCTCTTTCTCTTTCTTTTACTTCGTCTATGCTCTCATGGCAGATAGGGTTTATATCTGCGTTCAATGTTCTGTTTCTCCTCTCTCTCATCCTGACATGATCAGACATCACGAACCTTCATTATATTATTATTATTGTTAATTTTAAATGTATGTATCACTGTTCTGATTGATTATTCTAAACGCTCTTTTAGCTTTTCTTTCGGTGCAGTGCTGGTGTAACACGTGTCTTGAGATGGGGGTACTTCCTCTGGCTTTTAAAGATATTAACCAGAAAAAGAAAAAAAAAAGAATATTTGGGAACTTTATTTTAATCTTTAAATTTTCTTGAAGCAATCCGTGTCTCGTCTAAGCAGACACCTCCTTCTATATGCTCAAATAATGCTGAGGTGACTTGTTTATATTACGACACGCAATCAGTTTTTTTTCTTCTTTTTTTCTTTGCAAAGATCTAACTTATGTAAAATTATTTATTTCGAAAGTAGGATTAAAGATAATATACGAACAACGCAATTGTCAAATATGTACACATGCTGAAAGCGTGGTTTACCTGTAGATCAAACCAAGAAATTGACCAGTTGTTGCCCCTCCTATTTGAACCAAAATTTTAGGGTTCTAATACTTTAGGGTTAGATGAACTGTCACTGTATATATTAATAATTTTTATTAACAGAGCTTTCTGGCGATTTTATAATAATTCTCAAGATCAACTTTTCTCTTTTCCCAAAAAAGAAAAAGAAAATATTGCTCTTTTGTCTTGATTGGTCAACTTTACTTTTATTGGAAGGACCTTTATTCTTCGATGCAAATCGGGAAACTTTGTAATCATGTGAATAAGTGATTTGATTTGAATACTAACTAATACTACTCCTATTAAACAAAGAGCCAAATGATTCTGTATTTTTCTGTTACTAATTCGAATAGAAATCCTCCACCTGTTGCCTATAAGCAGATTATGAACTCTCTTGACGTGGACGAATGTATCTCACTATTTGCCTTATTTTATATTGTTAACCAATAAGATGCTTACACGATTTTTGGAATTATTTGCTTTTTGGCAACAAACTTTTCAGCTTTTTCTTTTGTTAAATATATGAGATTATTATAAATACCAACCATAAAGTATTGTCTTTTTCTTTTTTAATGGAAACAACTGAAGAACCCGTTCAACAAATGTGAATTCAACCAACAAGGGTTGTGGTGGAGTGGTAAGTACTCCTTCATCCTTAATCAGAGATTTCGGGTGTCCCTGGATATGGAGTCGTCTTTGTTAGAGAGTACTTTACCTCCTAATATGGGATTTTCCTGCGCGAATCCGGATTTAGTCGTGCCCCAATGTGGATAACGGACACCGGGTGGGAAATCAAAAAAAAATGTGAATTCAAACCTTTATCATGCAATTCATTTTTAGAAGAAAGGATATGTATAGCGTGTTTGGCCAAGTTATAAAAATCGGCTTATTTTGAGAAGTGATTTTTCTAAAAAGTATTTTGAAGAATTAACCCAAATAGTCGCACACCCAATAACCTAAACTAAAATAGCCGGTGGAAGTATAATATGTGCATAATTTATGTATTGTATGTGTATAATTAATGTATAATTTATATATATGGCTAGAAAAAGTAAACAATAGATATGACTGGCTATTTGTGTAAAGATCCCAAGTATTTTTGATGAAAACAATTTGTGTTTGACTAATCAATTTGAAAAGCACTTCTGAGCTAGCAATTAGCGTTTGGTCAAGCTTCTAAAAACTGTTTCTAAGTGTATTTTTCTCAAAAGTGTTTTTCAAAAAAATGCTTTTTGGAGAAAATCTACTTTTTTCTGCTTCTCCAAAACTGCTTTTGCTTCTCCTCTTTTTTTTCCAGCTTGGTCAAACACTTCAACATAAAAAAGAACATTTTTTTTAAAAAGCAATGCTTCTAGGATTGAAGAAGCTTGACCAAACAGGCTACTAGATTTGGCTTGAACAAGAATTACCTACAAGAGAGATGATATATTATTTACTACTAGTAGTTGTACCCGCTTGATGCGCGGTCAATATTAAAAAATATTGATTAAATTAAATTACGATCGGGCTTGTTTGAACAAATTAGATTGTATTGCTTTAATAAATTTCAATTGTCATCTTATTTCTCAATATGATATACCCAAAAATAAAATTGCTATTAAATTAAAGAGACGTATATAGTCATTGAATAACTTTTTTGTTATATATTTTTCTTTATTATATTATCCGGTGTTTAATATTTTTACATTGTTAATAGAAATTTTTATTAGCATATTACTTTGTTTAATATTTTTGTCCACTCGTTTTCTTATTGTAATATAAGAGAAGATATCTATATTTTATTAATCTTGAAATATTTGTTATTTTAAATTTTATTATAGTTGTCAATAATATTATCTGAATTTTAATGAATAAAATCTCTATTAAATTAAATAGATTTATATAGGTATTGAATAAATTTTTTGTTATTTTTTTAGTTATATTATCCAATATTTAATATGATTGCATTATTAATAGAAATTTTATTAACGTATTACTTTGTTTAATATTCTTGTATACCACTTTATTTTTATAATATAATAGAATTTTTTTTTTACTCTTGAAATATTTTTTTTATTTTGAATTTTATCATATTGTTCTCAATAATATTATATAAATTTTAATGAATAAAATCTCTATTAAATTAAAGAGAGTTGTATATAGTCATTGAATAAATTTTTTGTTCTTTATTTTTCTTTATTATATTATCAAATATTTAGTATTATTCCACTGTTAATAGAAGCTTTTATTAGCATATTACTTTGTTTAATATTTGTATCTACTACTTTGTTTTTATAATGTAATAGAAGATATATATTTTATTACTCATGAATTTTTTTATTTTAAATTTTATCCTATTGCTCCCAATAATATTATTTGAACTTAAAGAATAAAAGCTCTATTAAATTAATGATACTTATATAGGCATTGAATAACTTTTTTGTTCTATATTTTTCTTATTATATTATTCAATATTTAGTATTATTGCATTGTTAATAGAAACTTTTATTAATATATTACTTTATTTAAAATTTTGTATACTACTTTCTTTTTATAATATAATAGAAGATACATATTTTTTTTATTCTAATAGTTTAGATAATATTTTCTGAATAAATAAACTTTTTAATTAAAAAAGAGAAAAAAAACATTATTAAAAAAATAAAGAAATTTTAAATTCTCATTTTTTATTTTATGTAATTTTAGTTTTTTATTTTAAAATAATCTAAAAACTCCAACTTGAAACTACTCTCCAACTTGAAAAACAATAACATATAACTAATTACTAACTAATATTTAAATATTAACTACTTATGCCATGTGATACTTTTGTAGGCTGCCCACTTGACTTAAGGAGAGGGTTTTTCCTCTCTTTTTAATAATATATAGATATAGAAGATTATTATTATTATTATTAATTAATGACGATTAGATTCAAATTTTTTTCCTTTCATTCAAAAATAATAAAAAGTGTAACTATTTCTATTTTAAAATTGCAGAAAGATTTTATTAAGTACCAAACTTTTTTTATTTGAAAAAAACTATTCCCCAATTTAAATTGACAGTTTTTTTCTTCTTATTATTTTCGTTTTTTATTTTATAATAATTTTTAAACTCCAAATTTATTAAC
Source organism: Nicotiana paniculata (assembly GCA_005239505.1). NCBI lineage: Eukaryota > Viridiplantae > Streptophyta > Magnoliopsida > Solanales > Solanaceae > Nicotiana > Nicotiana paniculata. Next base: position 23,793 of record ML329049.1, read on the forward strand.
TCAAAAAGAGTAACTAATTATTAAGATCACATAAAGCATAATTTAAAATTTTTTAAATTTAATTAAAAAAATAAGTAATTATTACCTAACCTAACTAACTTTTTCCTAAATTGTCAAGTGGCTTATTATGAGGTTGCCACTTGGCATAATGTAGATGCCTTTTCCTCTCATTTTAATAATATATAGATAGATTAATATTTTTGTTTTTATTGTACCTAATTTAATTTTTTTCTTATTTTTCAATTTTTTACTTTAAAATAACTTTAAAACTCCAACTTGAAACTACTCTCCAATTTGAATGAGTAATTATTTTCTTTATATTTTCGTTTTTCTAATATAGTTAATTATAAGATATCTATATTTATTAATTCAAATAGAGTAACCAATTAATTTAAAATTTAAAATAATTTTCTTAGTTAAAAAGGTAATTTACTTTGTCTTAATAATGACACTTGGCTTTTTGTGGTAATGTCACTTGTCGTAATAATGTACTTTTGTCTCTCCTTTTATTATATACTAGTATTCGTACCCACGCGTTGCGCGAAAAGTTAAAAAAAAAAAAAAAAAAAAAATTTACTCGAATAGTACGGTGGAAACAAAGGAGCATGAAAGAAATCTGATTTTGTTATTAATTCGGGTCTTGTTGTTCATCATATATTTACATACATAATCGACACACATTATGTGTTTCAAACAAATAGAAAATCAATATAGATAGCATACATAATTTACTTAAAGCTTCTAGCCAATATTGTAAAGCAAATTTTTGGGCTTTACCATTCTTAGATAAACCTGTCTATGTTAGAAATTAATTACTTATAGAATTGATGTGATCCAAATTTACTTTGACACCTCTAGTTTCTTGCTCTTGACCATCACGAAATTGATGTCTCACGCTTCTCAAGATCAAGAAATGAAATAGAAATAGAAATGTGTTCGACTTATGCCTGTAATAGCTTCCACCTGTAACAAATCGAAAAGGGTATTAAAAAAATTTAAAATCAATACAACTTTATTTTAGCAGAAAGGAAATCAAAATACATACCAAATATACTGAATAAATATTGAAATATATGGTTATTTTCGTCTCGTCCTAAATCTTTTGCATACTTTATCTAAATTTATAGTTGTATCATATTTTGTGCTACTACTATATGCCAAAAGTTGTAAAATTTTCATGTTTTCCTTTAAGGATAAGGACTTGACAAACTTATCAGTTTGGGAATGTTAAGCAAGTGGTTGTAATGGACAGCGTAAGCTTGCGAGAGAAAAGTAGATGCACGAACAAAAATGTGAATTTTCAATCAGTATTTTATGGTCCTTAAAAGCACACGTTTCATAAAGAGATATTACCTGAGTTGAGTAAATTCCAATTAAATGAGCTTCTTGCTCATTAGTCGCGACTACAACAATACATAACCTTATGAACTCATCATGTGTACCTTCAAGTTGAGAATAAATACTGAAAAGTATGAAAAAGCCTCTAACCAAAAAATGATATAAAGAGATAAGAATGATTACTACTGCAAAATGCACACCAGATTTCTTAACTTATAAAATTGTGTCATGTGTTTTAGAAGAATAGATTTTATGATTAACAAAAGAGTAAAGAGACCATTACGGTTGCAACTTATTGAAGAATGATAAGATTGAGTCGGCACTCTGTTAGACATCAAAAGGAACTTATCCTAAATCTTTCATTTTAGATCTCAAATAACAGAATATGAAGATAAGAGAACTATGGATGACCTAAGAATATATAGTTGAATATCTATGACTTTTTGTACCACCTTTATATTTGTCCTAAAGAAATACTTTAAAAATTACCTTCCAACGGTTTGTTATTGTGTAGTACAATAATTTTAGCAATCAGAGATATTTATATTACCAATCAGAGATATTAAATGATAATATGAAAACTATTTTTTTAAATAAATTGGCATGTGAAAACCTTAGTCTAAAAGAGGTTTTTTTATTTCAAATTTTGTATTGCCATAATCCAGGTAACTGAACTAAGAAAAATCCTAAGAATTCCCATAGATTTCTCTAAATAATAGGCCAACAGAACACTTGATCAATACACAATCCAATATCAGAATGTGTACCCATTATTGGACTTTCAATATGAAGGTCAGGAATTTGTTGATATTAAACTCAGTAGATCTCAAACTTAGTCAAAGTGACGATTTTGGCCTCTCCGCTCATATGCTGAACCAAATTTCAGAACTCTTAACGCTTAAATAAAAATTTCACAATGCACGCATGATTTAATTCAGTATCTTTATTTCAAATTCTTTATCTGACATCCAAAATTGTTACTCCACTGTTTAAACAATGTATAATTTCGGGAAAAGCAATGCAAATAATAATTACAGAAAGGGGTCTAGTCAAATTTGATTACCTCTATACAATGTGTGGTGTAGGATACTTAAAAAATGAAGCCAACTGACATCCAAGCTTGCTTCTCCACCGTTTGAACAATGTATAATTTCAAAAAAAAAAAAACAATGCAAAAAAAAGTACATAAAGGGATCTAATCAAAGCCGATAATCTATAACCAATGTGTGGCGTTTGATACTTAAAAAAATGAAGCTCCTTTGCCAATATATCTTCAAAGATATAGAATTAATTGAATAAGGTTTCGTAAAGCAGCAAGTGAAGGAGCAAAGAGTTGTGCAATGTCTTTCTGAGTTAAATTGTAAAGCTTTCTATTTGTGGCAATCGACTTTCATTATTATGATTTGTTCAAGCGATTATAAGATAAAGCAAATTGGGGTATGCAAGCTATAAAAATAATGATAATGCCTATTAAAAAACTAACATGACTATGATTGTGGTCTAACTCAGTTAAATTATTTGCAGACATAAAGATTCTATATTTTTCACCTTTTGACTCAAGAGCTTGGCCACAAGAGGGTAAAGCTTCAACTATATCCTATTGAGCACATCCTGCAATGCAAAATCATATAATTATGTCTACCGTGCCTACATATGTGCATATATATATATATATATATATATATATATATATATATAGATTGAGACTCCACGTTAACCTCCCACTATCATAATGCATCGAAAGACATTATAATTTCATTATTAGGAGATTATGAAAATATATATCGCAAACAGGACATTTTTGCTCCACTATTGTACGGCAGAACATGTATCATCTTTCTAGTCAAAGAAAATAAATATTTAATTATGTTCCAAAATGACCCATTGTTAAATACATAAACACACACACACACACACATGTGATGAACAAAGCAAAAAACTTAAGAAAAAGTCAATTATTGGGAGTCTATAAAACGTACGCCAACCAGAAAAGAAAATTTGATTTACTCTTGAAGAGGAATTTGTCAAAAAAGTTTAGCCCAAAGGAAGAAATAAAAGACGATCCAAAAACGTTGCTACTATAAAACTATAGCAGAATGAGAAGAATAATAATCAAATTGGATAAATAAAGGGAACAATAGGCAAAATAGAACTTACTTTATTAATGAATATATATTCCCTTCGTCGTTCAGATTAGAAGAATCTCACATATCCGCTTTATGAAAAATACTGTAAAAATACAAAACAAAGAAAACCTACTTAGAAGTAAATAAACTAAAATTGAAATGCAGAACCTGCACTTTTTCAAATAAAAAAAGCATATTTTCTGGATGAAATTGTGAACCGATGATTTCGAATCCATAACCATGGTTAAACAGTATTGTCACCGACGAACTTTTAGCAATTCAAAATTGAACTTCGGAGTGCACGGATGTGGAATCACTACGGATAACTTGAGCAGGAGATGTGAAATTATAAAAATTTCAAGCCCACACATTGAATATAAGTTAGTGATTAAGAAAAATAGGAGGAGAATCATTTATGAGGGAGAAAGTGCGGATGAGTAGTCCAGAACATGGGTCTTGTTTTAGTTTTTTGTTACCTTTTAGTTTGTACGAGGGAGAGAGTGTTCGAGTTAGTTTAGAATTTTGTAGCCCACGTTTGAGTACAATCAATCGTGGAGTGTTTTTATTTGCTTTATTACTATTTCTATGTAAAATTTCAAGGCAAAATTTTTTTTGATGAATTTTTAAGTTTATAATAAATTAAATAAAAACTAATGAAAAACGTGGGAGTCTATTTTTTGAAATTGGAGTAGTTATTATTTTCTTTATAACTGAATCGTCAGAAACGTGGAATTGGCAGAAACTTTAGAGGAAATTATGCATAAGTCATAAAGAACTCTAGGAATTGGCAGAAACGTGGTTTAAATAAGTATTAACTGCCATGTTTGAAGTTTTCACCTTTTAAAAAAATATCAAAATAAAAGTTTTGGAATTGGCAGAAATTAACTATCTGGTTTGAAGTTAAATTTTGGTCTTTTCTAAATAAAAAAATTCGAAATAACTGCCAGGCATTAAATACTTTTTTTAAAAATAAATTCGAAACTCCAACAAAGTTGAAGAATTGTCCAAAAATTTTACACACGTCAATTTAGTGTTATGCCACTTGTCTTCATAAACTTTATTTGCCTCTCCTTTTATATATAAAATAGATAGATATGTTTCTACCCGTTTATTTTTGAAATCTATCCATATTGCACATTATCTTATTCCAAACGTGGGACTAACTCCAGATGTGATTGAAGTTATTTTTTTTTAATTTACAGGTTTAACAAAGTAAAATAATTAACTCAAAAAATGTGGGAGTCAAAGTAGTATACTAAATTGGGAGTTTTAAAGCTTGTGAACTTCTTAAACCAATTAAAGAAGTTTTAAACGTTTTGAATTTCTTTTAACAAATTAAAAAAACCGCATAACACATTAGCATACAAGTTCAATTGCATTAGCATAAATTCAAAATTTCTATTTTAAATTATTTCTGAACCTCCAAATTAGTTAAAGGTTTGTCCAAAAATTGGACATATGTTTAATTTATATATTGGCACTTGACACAATAATATGACTTTGCTTCTCCTATTCAGTTTTTTTTTTTACCTTTTAGTTTGTATGAGGGAGAGAGTGTTCGAGTTAGTTTAGAATTTTGTAGCCCACGTTTGAGTACAATCAATCGTGGAGTGTTTTTATTTGCTTTATTACTATTTCTATGTAAAATTTCAAGGCAATAAATTTTTTTGATGAATTTTTAGGTTTATAATAAATTAAATAAAAACTAATGAAAAACGTGGGAATCTATTTTTTTGAAATTGGAGTAGTTATTATTTTTTTTATAACTGAATCGTCAGAAACGTGGAATTGACAGAAACTTTAGAGGAAATTATGCATAAGTCATAAAGAACTCTAGGAATTGGCAGAAACGTGGTTTAAACATTTTTACAACAAGTATTAACTGCCATGTTTGAAGTTTTCACCTTTTAAGAAAAACATCAAAATAAAAATTTTGGAATTGGCTGAAATGTTTGAAGTTAAATTTTGGTCTTTTCTAAATAAAAAAATTCGAAATAACTGCCGGGCATTAAATACTTTTAAAAAAAATAAATTTGAAACTCCAACAAAGTTGAAGAATTGTCCAAAAAATTTACACATGTCATTTAGTGTTATGTCACTTGTCTTCATAATTGATTTGCCTTTCCTTTTATATATAAAATAGATAAATATGTTTCTACCCGTTTATTTTTAAAATCTATCCATATTGCACATTATCTTATTCCAAACATGGGAGTAACTCCAGACGTGATTGAAGTAATTTTTTTTTTAATTTACAGGTTTACCAAAGTAAAATAATTAGCTCAAAAAATGTGGGAGTCAAAGTGGTATACTAAATTGGGAGTTTTAAAGCTTGTGACTTCTTAAACCAATTAAAGAAGTTGTAAACGTTTTGAATTTCTTTTAACAAATTAAAAAAATCGCATAACACATTAGCATACAAGTTCAATTGCATTAGCATACATTCAAAATTTCTATTTTAAATTAATTTTGAACCTCCAAATTAGTTAAAGGTTTGTCCAAAAATTGGACACATGTTTAATTTATATATTGACACTTGACATAATAATATGACTTTGCTTCTCCTATTCAATTTTTTTTACCTTTTAGTTTGTATGAGGGAGAGACTGTTTGAGTTAGTTTAGAATTTTATACCCCACGTTTGAGTACAATCAATCGTGGAGTGTTTTTACTTGCTTTATTACAATTTCTATGTAAAATTTCAACGCAAATTTTTCTTTTGATGAATTTTTAGGTTTATAATAAATTAAATAAAAACTAATGAAAAACGTGGGAGTCTATTTTTTTAAATTGGAGTAGTTATTATTATTTTTATAACTGAATCGTCAGAAACGTGGAATTGGCAGAAACTTTAGAGGAAATTATGCATAAGTCATAAGAACTCTAGGAATTGGCAGAAACGTGGTTTAAACATTTTTACAATAAGTATTAGCTGCCATGTTTGAAGTTCTCATCTTTTAAAAAAATATCAAAATAAAAGTTTTAGAATTGACAGAAATTAACTGCCTGGTTTGAAGTTAAATTTTTGTCTTTTCTAAATAAAAATATTCGAAATAACTACCAGGCATTAACTACTTTTTTTTAAAATAAATTCGAAACTCCAACAAAGTTGAAGAATTGTCCAAAAAATTTACATATGTCAATTTAGTATTATGCCACTTGTCTTCATAAACTTTATTTGGCTCTCCTTTTATATATAAAATAGATAGATATGTTTCTACCGGTTTATTTTTGAAATCTATCCATATTGCATATTATCTTATTCCAAACGTGGGAGTAATTCCGGACGTGATTGAAGTAATTTTTTTTAATTTACAGGTTTAACAAAGTAAAATAATTAGCCCAAAAAACGTGGGAGTCAAAGTAGTATACTAAATTGGGAGTTTTAAAGCTTGTGAACTTCGTAAACTAATTAAATAAGTTTTAAACGTTTTGATTTTCTTTTAACAAACTAAAAAAACCGCATAACACATTAGCATATAAGTTCAATTGCATTAGAACTCATTCAAAATTTCTATTTTAAATTATTTTTGAACCTCCAAATTAGTTGAAGGTTTGTCCAAAAATTGGACACATGTTTAATTTATATATTGACACTTGACACAATAATATGACTTTGCTTCTCCTATTCAGTCTTTTTTTTACCTTTTAGTTTGTATGAGGGAGAGAGTGTTTGAGTTAGTTTAGAATTTTGTAGCCCACGTTTGAGTACAATCAATCGTGAAGTGTTTTTACGTGCTTTATTACTATTTCTATGTAAAATTTCAACGCAAAATTTTTTTTGATGAATTTTTAGGTTTATAATAAATTAAATAAAAACTAATGAAAAACGTGAGAATCAATTTTTTGAAATTGGAGTAGTTATTATTATTTTTATAACTGAATCGTCAGAAACGTGGAATTGGCAGAAACTTTAGAGGAAATTATGCATAAGTCATAAAGAACTCTAGGAATTGGCAGAAACGTGGTTTAAACATTTTTATAATAAGTATTAACTGCCATGTTTGAAGTTCTCACCTTTTAAAAAAATATCAAAATAAAAGTTTTAGAATTGGCAGAAATTAACTGCCTGGTTTGAAGTTAAATTTTTGTCTTTTCTAAATAAAAATATTCGAAAT
>ML329054.1:0-42612 GCA_005239505.1 Nicotiana paniculata
TTAAAGTACATAAAATGCGAGGTAAATAATGCTTAAAATCACGAATTCTAGCCGCACATCAAAAAGCAATTACAAAGGAAAACAAAAAGAAACATGTCAGTTTTGATTTTGAAAAGAACAAGTACTTGAAAGAGATAAACAATTAATTTCAGATAAAGGGGGAAAGGTAAAGGTCGCAAGTATTAACAAAGTAAAGACAAGTTCAAAAAGCAGTTTGAAATGGTAAAAGCCTAGATAAATCCCGAGTAGAGTCGCCATGCTGTCGCACCCCCCTCTCTTTTCTCCCTCTCCTTTCGAATCGGTCGGAGTATTTGACATTATTGGGACAACTCGTTTCCTTGTGGGAAAGGAGTAAGGAATTGAAGAGTCGCCACCTAACGAATTAAGGCGCATTAGGGCACCTACTAAGGGTCATTTACAAACACAGATTGGATAACCAGAGATAGGGTAAGGGCTTGAAATTATTTTAAGGGGAAGGTGTTAGGAACCCCTCGAAGTCCACAACTGTGGTTCCCGGCCAAACAAACTTTGTCAATCTTAAAACAGGTAGCACATAAGCAATAAAAGCACACAGGTAAAGAAATAAAGGTTTTTGTGCAAGGTTGTTTATCCTATAGGATCACATTCATGCAATTCCCGGTAATCACTCCTCAATGAGGAGCTACACATTGCATTAGCGCACAGATCATCATATCCATGTCTACTCTTTCCCACCCCTTAGTGGTTATTAAGTGAGTTTATTTAACGACCTCTATGTGTGTTGTTACCTGTCCCTTCTTAATGGTCCTGGAAGATATTAGGATCTCTACCTATAGGCAGTTATAGACATACCCCTAAGGTTTAAAAGGAGAAAATACTAGGTGACAAACAGGAACAAATATGACTTTAGCAGATAAAGGTAGGAAAAAGCAATTAAGAGGCTCAGGTTTACCTCCACAGATAATGCATTTAATCAGCACGTCTTAAAACGCAAACAAGGTCAATATTATTAAACAAGATCCTAAAACATGATGTTTAAGTGAATATCAAAACACAGAAGATATGCAATTTCAATTTTATAAACCCAGAAGCAGGGGCCCTAATCAGTTTTCAGTTTACCTACTGATTTTAAGAATGTTAACCATTAAGCGGTAAACACCAATAGCANCTAAAGCATGTTGTTCTAAGTGTTCCATAGACACAGGGGTTATTACCACTTTTACTAACACATGATAATCATATGTGAGACTGTCTTATGTTCCTTTTTTCATGCATCAATAGTTTAGCTAAGTGTGACTTAGTGAAATTCTAAAACATGGTATCTAGTATGAACATTATAAGATGGAGAATTATTTATGTGCAAAATTCCTAAAAAAGCATGATTTCTAGATGCACATAAAGTTACAGCATGATTTCAGAATATGCAGTAGCAACAGTTTTCATGTTAGTGTTGTTATTTAGCCTAGAAGCAGGATTTCTAAGTGATGAAAATAATGTCAAAAGAGATGCTGCGACACTAAACCTTAGAACATGATATCTAATGCATGACATGCTTAGAATGTATTGGTCCTAAACATGGATTCTAATGCGCACATAAAAATGTAAGCCTAAGGCATGGTTTCTACCCCATTGATATCGACAACAGACATGACTACCCTCCCCTTTTCACTATCAATCCCCAATATTCATTTACATCAATTATTACAAACCAATGTGAATGAATTACATAAATAGATAAAGAAAAATAAGAAGTTACACTATAGGGAGCCTGAAAACATATTGAGCATAGCATCCAGACAACTTAGGGTAACAAATCAATGGGGGCATACCAGAACTAGGCAACCAGTACACAAGCATCAAAACAAAGTAGAGTTACATTGAGACATATTACAGGTTTATATGAACATGCTAACCCTAAAGAGGTAAGAAATAACTAACATACTAGATAAAGAAATGATGCAAGGAGGTCAATGACATGTTTAACAGCAAAACAATAGATAGAAACAGATTAGGAACATGATAAACTAAAGCAGTAAAAGAAACATATTAGTTTTGGGACTTGAATTGAAAATCAGAACATACCAGAAAAGAGACAATAACCACAAAAGTGAAGGGACTGGAGAGCATAATAGTTAGCCTTTGCTTGCAGCCGGCTAACTTAGAATAATAGTAAGTGACACAGAAAGAGAGAGCAGAAAGCTTTGAGTGTGAGAGATAGAGTTTGAACTAGTGTGTTCGTGTGTGTTCAGTATATTCTGTTCGAGTGAGTGAGTGTGTGTGTGTGTGTGTGTGTGTATTAGTTTGAAACTAGTTAGAATAAGGTAAGAATCACAATTAGGCAGTAAATTATGGAACTCAGAACCAATTAGAGTAAAATCAGTGCAAGTACTCCCTTAATTAAGGGAGTCAACTTCAAACGGTAAGAACAACTAACAAATAAGGAAAGAAATCAATGTGTAACTGGAGCATAACAGATAAGAAAATAATTCAAACAGTGCAAGTATTGAACAAGTAATTAGAACTAGGTACATAAGGTTCTAATTAAGAAAATATCATAAGAATCAATTGACAGTATAGTCAACCATAAAGTAAGGCGAGAAAATAAATTAGAGGTCGGTAAAAGAGTTTCTGCGATTTTACCCTATCAGTAAAAGATATCATCACAGGAGATAAGTAAAAGGTGTTAATCACAAAAAATTAAGGATTCAAATAGGAAGAGTACTGATTAAGGGGAGAATTAACACAAAATTTCTATGAACAAACGGAATAAACACATAATAGGCAAGAAGAAGTAAAATCAGAAACATAGTAAGGTAAGAATCACATAGAATCATGGATTCAACTAGAGAAGATAGAACTGATTAGAGGAATTAACATAATAAACATAATATAAGCAGAAGAAGCAAGAATCAGAAACCCTACTGAACATAATAGGGTAAAATCACAGAAACTCAAAGTGTTCATGAGAAACAAGTACACGAACATATGACCAAAGACGGACTCAGAATTATAACAAGTGTTAAAACTAAGGTTTTATGATCACAAGTTATGACTAAAAAGCAATTTTAACAAAAGGTCATTTTAAACATCATAGAACAACATTAAAAGACCAGAAATATATTTTGAAAAAAAGTTCCGGAAACCCTAATGGAAAAATAAAGCGACGCTTTGAGAAATCGAAAGGTTTTTTCATGAAACTAACAAAAATATCTCAGAAAGACACCCCAGATCTGTCATAGATCTAAGAGGTACAATAGAAGAGGTTAGGGTTTTCTAGAAAATAACCTAGAATAGAGATACCGGCTTACAAACCCATAGGTTTTAGCCGAAAAAGGAAAGATCTTACTCGATCGAACCATGGTGGCTTGAGAATGGTGAGCACAAGCCCAGGGGTGAGGGGAATGGCCACTGGTCCCTTGAGGACCTCAAAGAAGGTAGGAATCCCGGCACAGGAGAGTTATTAAGGCTGGAGGATGATGGTAAGCCCCCATAGTCGACGACATGAGAGCACCGGCGAGGGGGAATTAGGGTTAGGGCAGAGAGCATTTGAGAGAAGAAGAGAGGAGATGATGGCGGAGTGTGAGAGGAGAAATGAGAGAATGAGGGTTTGGGGGAGAGGGGGGTAGAATATTAGGTTAATTATGGAAAGGGGGATCTGGTCTGTTGATCAAAAATTGATCAATGGTCTAGATTAAACAAGACATTGGGTCGGGGGATTAATGGATTTGGGCTTGGGGTATTTGGGCTTGATTTAATCAGGTTTGGGCTGGTTTAATAGGGAGTGATTAATCAATTTAGGCTAAAATTGAAATAGGCATGGGCTATTTGTTAAATACCTAGATAGTTTAATTAAAATAGTTTTATAAGGTAATAACTATTTATAAAAAAATGAATCATATGCATGGAAATAACTTTAAAATGGTTATTTATATTTAAAAAAATAGAAGGCTAATTTCTGGTAAAAAAATAGTATAAAATTACAATTATAGCCAAAATATGTTAGTTTGGCTAGTTATGAAATAATTTGATCTTATTAGGACCATAAATAATGAATTAAATCAAGAAATTCCTTTGAAATCATTTGTGATGCGATTTTGTAATTATTTATTGGAAATAAAATGCTAGATAAATTAGACAAAATATAGGAAAATTATGGAAAAATACCAATCGTTGTTAATGCATGATTTTGACAATTGTGCCAAGCATGAGCTCCAATCCTTTGTGGATTGCTTCGCAGGATACCGTCAGATCTGGATGGATGAAAAGGATGCTGAAAATACATCCTTCATTACACCATGGGGGATATATTTTTACAAAATGATGTCGTTTGGTCTAAAGAACGCTGGAGCCACCTACATGAGATCCATGACTACCATCTTCCACAACATGATACACAAGGAAATAGAGGTGTACGTGTATGACGTTATCATCAAGTCTAAATGAAGTTCGGATCACATAGCAGACCTGAAAAAATTCTTCGATTGACTTCGAAAGTATAATTTGAAACTGAACCCCGCAAATGTGCCTTCGGGGTACCTACTGGAAAGTTGTTAGGACTCATCGTCAGTCGTCGAGGAATTGAGTTACACCCATCAAAAATCAAACCTATCCAAGACTTTCCACTTCCAATGAATAAGAAAGATGTGATGAGTTTTTTAGAGCGTCTCAATTACATCAGCCACTTCATAGCACAATCAACTATAATATATGAGCCAATCTTTAGGTTTCTGAGGAAAGATGTTGCAACAAGTTGGACTGAAGAATGCCAGAAAGACTTCGATAAAATCAATGAGTATTTATTTAAACCACCCATTCTAGTCCCACCAGAACCAGGAAGACCTCTGTTGCTTTATTTGTTCGTACTGGATGAAGCTTTTGGTTGCGTTTTGTGAAAACATGATGAAACTGGAATAAACAAGCAAGCAATATATTATCTGAGCAAGAAATTCACGCCTTACGAAGACTAGTACTCTTTACTGGAACACACATGTTGTGCTTTCACGTGGATAGCTCAGAAGTTGAGGCATTATTTCTTAGTATACACTACATATCTCATATCAAGGATGGATCTGCTAATATACATCTTTCAGAAACCCATGCCTATGGGTGAGTTAGAAAAATGGAAAATATTGTTGAGCGAATTCGACATCATCTGTTTAACTTAGAATGTAGTCAAAGGGCCAACATTGGTGGATCATCCGGCAGAAAATAACGTAGACAGATAATACGAACCATTGAAAACGTACTTTCCCGATGATGAGATATCATTTGTGGGAGAATATATCACCCACAATTCAAAGGAGTGGGTATCAGAGCTGTCTTAGTGTCAGAGACCGGCCAACACTATCTGGTATACGCAAAACTCAGGTTTCCATGCACCAACAATATGGCACAATATGAGGCTTGCATTTTGGGGCTCAGTTTGGCCATTGGCATGAACATTTAGGAGCTGCTGGTGATCTTTTGGTGCACCACGTTCTAGGGTAATGGACTAGGAAAAACACCAAAATATTTCCATACTTGCACTGTTTACAAGAGCTGATCAAGAGGTTCACAAAGATAGAATTCAAACATGTTCTGAGGATTCAGAATGAGTTCGCAAATGCATCAGTCACTTTGTCTTCCATGATACAACACCCAGACAAGAATTTGATTGATCCCATCCCAATAGGGATTCATAAGTAGCCAGCTTAATGTGCTCATGTTGAAGAAGATATTGACGGAAATCCATGGTTCCACGACATCAAGAAGTACCTGGAAAAGGGAGAGTACCCAGAGACTGCTACCCATACTCAGAAGCGCATGCTTCAAAGATTATCCAACCATTTATTTTAAAGCAGGGAAACTTTGTATAGAAGGACTACAGACCTAGGATTACTATGGTGTGTCGATGCCTATTAGGCATCCATATTGCTCGAGGAAATACATGTTGGAACCTGCGGACCGCACATGAATAGTTTCATCTTAGCTAAGAGGATACTAAGAGCAGGGTATTTCTTGATGAGTATGGAAACAAATGGCATCTAGTATGTTCAGAAGTGTTAGCAATGCCAGATACATGCTGACCAGATACGAGTACCACCCAATGAACTCAATGCAATAAATTTACCCTGGCCTTTCTCCTCTTGTGGTATGGATGTCATCGGCCAATCGAGCTTGCTGCTTCAAACAGACATAGGTTCATTCTGGTGGCCATAGACTACTTCACAAAATGGGTTGAAGCTGCATCTTATAAAGTTGTAATTAAGAAGGTCGTAGCGGTTGTTCAAGACCGCATTGTTTGTCGATTTGGAGTATTAGGTTCAATCATCACTAACAACACCTCCAATCTCAATAGTGATTTGATGAAGGCCATGTGTGAAACATTCAAGATCAAGCATAGGAACTCCACAACATACAGACCGCAAATGAACAGAGCCGTAGAAGCCGCCAACAAGAACATCAAAAAGATATTGAGGAAAATGGTGGACAATTACAAATAATGGAACGAGAAGTATCCATTTGCTTTGCTTGGATATTGTACCACAGTTTGCACATTAACTAGGGAAACTCCCTACCTACTGGTTTATGGTACTGAAGTCGTTATTCTTGCCGAAGTAGAAATCCCTTCTTTAAGAATCATACAAGAAGCTGAACTCAACGATGCAGAATGGGTACAAAACCACTATGAACAACTAGCTCTCATTGATGGGAAAAAAATAAATGCAATATGTCACGGTCAACTCTACCAGAACATAATGGAAAGATATTTCAACAAAAGGGTCAGGCCAAGGAAATTCACACCGGAGCAATTGGTGCTAAAGCGAATCTTCCTGCATTAGGATGAAGTCAAGCAAAGTTCTCACCAACTAGCAAGGTCCCTACACGGTTCATTGGGTACTAACAGGAGGAGCACTTATACTTGCAGAAATGGACGTAGAGATTTGAACGGAACATATCAATTCAGACGCAGTCAATAGATACTATGTTTAAGATTGTTTTCATTTTCTATTTGATGTAACTGAACTACGCTTGACCTGATTCCCATTTAATAGGGGATACGTAGGCAGCCCTATGGGTTCGGTCACATCCTAATAAAATCTTGATTTTTCCCATGACCCGAAACTGGGGAAAGATATCGAGTTTGTCCGATTACATCACGTTTGGAACAACCAAGGAATATGTCGTTGGAAGTGTGCATTTAAACTGTGACAGAATTCTGAGGAAGACCCTCAAAATTCTAAAGAAAAGAGGTTGCAATGTCTCTAAATGTGTCGTAGTCATGGGTTCATCTAAATTATTTGATCTCACGCATTATCATATATTTCAAACAACTAAATTTCTACAAATATTTTGTCAAATGCATGCATGTATATTTTTCGAAAACTTTGTTTATCTGACACCCAAATGTTACCCAGGGTGACTCAAGCAGAATCCCAAGAGAGGAGTAAAAGCGAAGCTGGGAATCAAGAGCACGAACCAACTGTTCCCCTGAAATATCACAATTTTTCTTTGAATGCAGGCACAATGAACATAACAGTAACGTTCACAAATACATACACGCCGCAAAATCTCCATCCTCATAACGGCAAACACATAAAGCTAAGAAATACTTTACTCTCTCGCATCTGATCATTGGTTTTCTTGCATAGGGCTAAGCACTTCCTCTCTTTGCATGAGACTAGCATAAGGCTAAGCATTGCCTCCGTAATTGCATAAAGCTAAGCACTGCCTTTCTTTGCATGAGACTAAGCACTGTCTCCATTTCTTGCATGAGGCTAAGCATTGCCTCCGTAATTGCATAAGTCTAAGCACTTCCTTTCTTTGCATGAGACTAAGCACTTTATCCATTTCTTGCATGAGGCTAAGCATTGCCTCCATAATTGCATAAGGCTAAGCAGCGCCTTTCTTTGCATGAGACTAAGCATTGTCTTCATTCCTTGCATGAGGATAAGCATTGCCTCTATAATTGCACAAGGCTAAGCACCGCTTTTCTTTGTATGAGACTAAGCATTGTCTCCATTTTTTGCATGTGGCTAAGAATTGTCTCCATAATTGCATAAGGCTAAGCACTGGCTTTCTATGCATGAGACTAAGCATTGTCTCCATTCCTTGCATGAGGTTAAGATTGCCTCTATAATTGCACAAAGTTAAGCACTGCCTTTCTTTGCATAGGGATAAACACTGCCCTCCCCGTTGGATGAGGCTAAGCATTGCCTCTCCTTGTCAGAGACTAAGCATTGTCTCCTTTCCTTATATGAGACTAGACACTGTCTCCACTACACTGCATAAGACTAAGCACTGCCCTCATCTCATTTCATCCTGGCATACAACTAAGTATCATATCTTTGCATTTCATAGGCTGAAACATTACCATTTTGTCTGAAGGAGTCATAGTCCGAAGGCACCATCCTCATAGCCAGAAGACAACATTCCATGGCCTGAGGATCTCTCGAAGTTGTGCATAATTATTCAAAGGCGTCATAGTCTAGAGGCATCATCCTTATGGTCCAAGGACACCATTTCATGGACTACGAATCCCTTATAATACGCTTCATGGCCCAGGACATCATGGTCTAAGGACATTATCCTCATCGTCTAAAGACAACTTTCATGGTCCAAAGGGAATTTGCATCATGTTTAAATTGTCGCAATAACCCATATATATTTGCATGCACTGTGTTTTAAGTTTTGCAAGTAATTCGGAAAGTAACCATTCTACAAACGGGAACAATCTTCGCTCCAGTTTCCATTCACAACGTTCACATACTTTGACTACCTCAAACGTAACCGACTATCAATAATTGACTATCTTTTCTATGATCGTTCGAACATCTGCCTCATACACCCGTAACGTCAAAAATTCACATTCATTACTCCACTTAAAATTCTTTGTTACTTACAACACTAACCTACCCAAAAGAACCTCTTCGAAACATAATACCATTCTTATAACAACTCCATTGGTTTTATTCGCTGTTGGATCCAGAACTACACACGACCTGATTCCCGAAACATCAGAGATATGTGGGCAACTCAGGAACTAGGGTTCAGCCCCATCTTTTCAAATCCATCATTCTCCACTCAATTCGGCCAGAATTGGTCATTATTTTCTTTACCCGACAACTCTTTCATCATTCCCGGATAAAGAGGGGAAGCTGTTGATACCCAAATTTGCCCTCATATTTTTTCAAATAGTATATATATATTCAAAATGTCATTTTTCATTGTTATTTAATTTACAAGATTTATACAAGCATTTTTCATAATTTTTCTGCTATTTTTAGAGCTTTAAAATTAATTTTCTTGTATTTAAATTACTTAAATATTTATTAATTATCCCATTAAATTATTTATGATGACTTAATCATCAAAATTTGTTATTTTATGCTCACATGCATATTTTAAATAATTTCACTTCATTTTACATTATAACATTTATATTTTTAAGCTATTTACATAATTTTGCAGTAATATCCTATATTCTAAACATAATTGTGTTCATTACATTATTTAGGATAAAATATCATTCCTTATATTTTTCATAATATTAAGATATTATTTTTAAGTATTTTTCTGCATAAATAACATTTTTTATCATTTATTAATCATCTTTATAATTTATTTTTTGATAAATTTCATGTGTTTAAATTAAAGCCCATTTTTAAGTCGATTTCGGACCAAATTTGGCCCAAATCAACAGCCCCCAGCCCAAGCCAAACAACCCTTTAAAATATCCGGTAACAACCCATTCTAAACAACCTGCCCTATCCCTATTTTGATCCTGGCCATTGATCTCAAATGATCAACAGCCCATAATAATTCCACCACTTTTCTTATATCCCCTCACCCAAACCCTAATATTATTTCCCCACTTCAGCCGACTCTATTTTCTCTGTACCTCTCTTCTTCCTCTCAAACCCTAGCCGCCTCACTCAAATTTCTTCCAAATTCGATCAAATTATGCATTCTTACTACGATTCTCTTACCTTTTATGGATCATCTCATCGTTTCCTACAAGACTATGGTGTTACATAGTACTTGCCTCAATTTTGGCAAGTACCTATCCCTAAATCGAGTGCCACCACTTTCAACCTTTGAGATTTAGACGCTATTTCGTCTATATGCACTCACTACCAGGCTATATGGTCCGATTCAATGAGTTTTTTTGAGCATTTGTGCTTCCCTTTTGAACTAGGGTTTGCTTGATTCACTTTTAAATTGATTCTGAACAATTTTGCATGCTTCTATTTCCTTATTTATGTTTGATTAATTATGTTTCCTTGTTTGGATGTTGATTTTGGCTACTATATAAACCCTTCCTGATTTCCCTTTAGACATGCTTAATTTTGATGGTATTACTCTCACTATACTCTTCTCTCACTCGTCACTTCTTCTGAGACACTTGAATATTTTCTGGAATTGTTGAATTCTTGGCCGGCTGAAAGCCAAGACCCTAATATCGTTAAAACGACCTGCTCTGGTGCAAGCATTGCTCGGAGCCCTTCTCGAGGCTCTTGTGAACTCTGAAGCATCAGGGATTTGGGATTTTCTTTCAATTGTTGCTACCAATATTCTAAGCTCCTTACTCTTTTGCTCGTTTAACTTTGCTACTGGTTAGTGTCCTTGACTCTTACAATATTAACTATTTTCCTTTATGTTTTTCTACGACATATGTGTTCCATGTGCTAATGTTGTTTAAATTTTTTAACCATGATTCAGTTTCCCTGTTATTCATGGATCCCAAATACTGTATTCTTTACTGCCATGATATTGTTATTATAATCCCCTGCAATTCCATGTTCTTTATTAGTTTAATTCGGTAGGTTTTAGTACGTGTAATATGCTTTCATTATTGGAATGGATTCCATATTTCTTAGGTGCTTCTAGACTAATGTGGGTTCCCTACCTTGTCTTGTATTTCCATGTTTGTATTCTAGACCTTGTTGAGTTCTTCTTGCCCAAATGATAGGTCTATGAGGCTGTATTGATTAGCTAAAACATGTTTCCATGCCATTTAAGTTTTATTGTATGTTTGGTTTGATAATCGTGTGTCTTTATAATGGTATCTAGGGCAAATTGCTATGGCAATTGTGCGAATGGCTATGCTTGCATGTCTTATTCCCCTTAAGTGCAGAGTTAGGACACTATTCAGGTTTATGGTAGACCATTCTATTAGTTTCTTGCTATGCTGCTAGTGCTCCTCTTTACGTGGAATTTCATATCCCTCTAACTATAATTACTTTGAATAAGGCTCACTTGTTTAAAGTCTTTTTAGACCTATTTTGGTTAATGTCTTGAGCTAAACCTTTTTCCTGGGAGTTTAGCATATGTGTGTTTTTCCTGTTAACTCAATAGACTTGCTTCAGCATGCTATACCCTTTCCTTTGTTGAATGATTGCTCAATATGGTGTTAATTCTCCTATGTCAAGCTTGCTATGTCAAAGTTGTCTACTTAGTTGGTATGTTTAAGTCTTGTTGTTTGACCAATCTTGTTCCCTTAGCTTCTAAGAATGATGATCACGGCTAATAGACTTTAGGACTATCAATTGTTTACCATATATGGTTTCTCCCTTCTAAGTCTGGTATGAGTTTATGG
Organism: Nicotiana paniculata; assembly: GCA_005239505.1. Taxonomy (NCBI): domain Eukaryota; kingdom Viridiplantae; phylum Streptophyta; class Magnoliopsida; order Solanales; family Solanaceae; genus Nicotiana; species Nicotiana paniculata. The sequence goes on from ML329054.1 coordinate 11,558, forward strand.
TTGACCCTGGGTGTGTAATTGATACACTCTCATTCTTGAGACGTGCTAGGTTTTAGGTCTGCTGTTCGTGTGAAAGGTGAAGCTTGCTGAAGACCCAGGTGTTACTGGGTTATTTCTCTTTGGGCTTGCTCTGTTTATTGGACATGTAGTCATTCAGCATGTAACATTCGCACTTGTTTTCATTATTCTTGGGTCTGTAATAATTTATGAACAAAAATAGATGGGGAAATTAGTAAAGGGGGGGGGGGGAAATAGGGTACTCTAATTCTCATATAAATGTCTAGAAAGCATGCCTATAGGATCTATGTGATCTATTCGCTACTTGCTTTTACATGTTTTTAACTTCATGAGTAGAAATCCTGCCTATAGGAATCACACGCACACACGTCACTTAACTTTCCACTGCATGTTATTTCAAGTATTTTCCGTACCTGCTTCTACTAGTGTGGTTTCTTAGATAGCATGTCTATTGGGCGTAGAAATGAAACATTCTACTTACCTAGGTTCTATGCCTATAGGACTTCGAATGATTGGTCTATCAATTTCCTCAATTATCATTTTACTGCTCATCTAGATACCATGCCTATAAGTTTAATCATTAATCACCTTCCCATATCGTTTGTACTGCTTTGATTAGATAGCATGGCTATAGGGATAAAATTATATAAAATCAATTGCCAACTATTAGATATCATGATTCTAGGACACTATCACCTGCCTAAGAAGTTGGTCTATAAAATCAGTGTTGGTAATTCATGATTCTGGGGTCGTTTCAATGCATTTTACAAACAATCTAGAAATCATGCCTATAGGTTTGTAATCTGTAAATCGTTTGCTATACATTGCTAAAAAAATCCAAATCACTTAGAAACCATACCTATAGGATTTATAACGATTCAATTTGTCTGTACATTAGCCTAAAATGCAGCATTACCTCTTTGATACTGGAATCACATAGAGATCATTCCTATAGGACCAAAGTACTCTAAGTCTTAAGTTAGAAATGTTCTACTGCTTAATCTAAAAATCAGTCTGTGTGCTTCTTTGTTTATGTGTGGAGGCTAACCTGAGCCACTCTTTGCTATTATGTGTCGTCCTATTTGTTTTGTATGTGCGATTAGTTTTTATTATTTTGAGCAACCTAAGTAAGTCTAGAACCACCCAAATAGAGATCCAAAGCCTCCTGGACCATAGGCATGGGACGAGTAGTGCACACATAGGACACGTCTTAGAATTGAATTAGAACACTTTACGTAAAGACCTTCAACAGAGTAATCGGGTAGCAGGAGATGATAGTCTGTGCTCGCTGAATAGTGTGGAAAATCCTATCTTAAGGAAGTTGTGAAGTATTATTTATGTTGCATGGGGTGATCCTTTAGGCTTAAAAACTTAGGAGCCCCCCTCTTTTATATACTTGCTATTAACACTTAGTCATTTGATATAGACCATTGTAGTCGTATCCTTGTAGTCCTTAAAGATTTGTACCAATTCTTACTTGTGTTATAATGAAACTCTTCTACTTTTATATTTCTTTGCTTATCTGATCACCTAGCCTAATTACATAATCTACATAGTCTTAAGTTCGGCTGGGACCCATAATTGTGGACCTCGAAGAGTGCCTAACACCTTGTTTTTGAGGTAATTTGAGCCCTTACCCGATCTTTGGTGGAGTTGACTAGTCAAACAGAGTTATTTGCATTATAGGTGGACTAACGCACCTCAAAATCTCTAGGTGGCGACTCTTCTCTTTTAACACCCTTCCCTTAAAAGAGTTATCACACGACGAAATCCGCTTTCGCGAGAAAATGGGGCGCGACAAGCGCTAGCTTTCCTAGGTGAGGGTACTTAGTTTCTGCCTCACCTAGGGTCCTGCTAACATAGTAAATTGGGAATTTCGTACCTTGCTCTTCCCAGACCAGGAATCCACTTACCACTATCTCCAATATTTCCAAGTACAAATATAGTTGTTCGTCTATCTTCGACGTGTGAAACAGTGGTGAGCTCGATAGATATCGCTTGAGTTCTTCCAAAGCCCGTTGGCACTCCGGGGTCCATGAGAGGTTTTTATTCTTCTTCAATAGTGTGAAGAACCGGTAGCCCTTGTCGAACGACCTCAATATAAATCTCCCTAGGGAGTCTATGTGCCCGGTTAATCTCTGCACGGCCTTCATGTTGTCCATAACCATGATATCTTCGATGCCTTTGATTTTGTCGGGGTTGATCTCAATTCCCCGATTGGATACCATGAATCCGAGGAATTTACCTGACCTAACTCCAAATGCACATTTCTCCGGGTTTAGCTTCATATTGTATTTCTTCAATATGCTGAAAGTTTCCTGCAAATGATTTAAATGGCCCCCTACTTGAAGGGACTTGACCAACATATCGTCAATGTAAATCTGCACGCCTTATTCAAATCCTTATAGTCTACATACATTCTTAATGTATTCCTTTTTTAGGGACTACTACTACATTTTCTAACCAATCGAGGTATTTAACCTCCTGAATGGACCCTATTTTAAGGAGTTTAGATACCTCGTCCTTCATGAAACCATGGTTTACCTCGGACTGGGGTCTCTTCTTCTACTTGACCGGATGGAACTTCGGGTCCATGCTTAGCTTGTGAGTGGTTATCTCCGGTGGGATCCCTATCATTTCAAGGTGGGACCAAGTGAAACAATCTTCATTAGCTATAAGAAATTGAATGAGTTTTTTCTTGATCTTGGGGCTTAACCACCGTGCGCATTTATACCTTATGATCGGGCAAGTGTTCACTCAATACGACTTGTTCCAGTTCCTCGACCATTGATTTTGTAGCGTCAGATTCATCGGGGCTATGAAAGATTTCGGGACCCCATAGTCGTCATCCTCGTCTACCCCTCATTCCTCTGATTTTGCTGAGGATGATATCAATGATTGCTATTTGGCCCTGTATTTGACCATCTAGTTCGAATCCTAAAATGTTGAGATTGTGGATACCAGTATCACTTCATCGACCCTGAACATTTCCTTGGTGGTCGGTTGTTCCCTATAGACTGTTTTGACTCCGCTTGGTGTTGGGAACTTCAGCCCTGGTGCATTGTCGAGGGTATTGTCCTCATGTTGTGAATCCATGGCCTCCCAAACAAAGCATTGTACCTCATGTCTGCTTCGATTACATTAAACTTAGCTTCCTGAATGGTCCTGACGGTGTTCACACACAATGTTATATCACCCTTAGTGGTTTCACATGCCATGTTGAATCCATTTAGAACTCGGATTGTAAGAACCATTTGGTCTTGTAGATCGAGCTTCTCCACATCCCTCGATCAGATGATGTTAGCCAAGCTACCTAGATCAATTAACACACGCTTAACTAAAAATTTATTTACGAGTAAAGATATTACCAATGCATCATTGTGGGTTACACGATCCCTTCCGCGTCCTCATCGTTGAAAGACAAGGTTCCTTCCGGTATGTAATCTGGAGTCCATTTTTCCCTCGTGATTGATACTTTAGTGCGCTTCAACATCGACCTGTGAGGGACATCGACCCCACCGATGATCATGTTAATGATATGTTGAGGTTCTTCTTGTTCATTCTGTTTGTTAGAAGTCTTATTCCTGAAATGATTATTGGCTCGGTTGCTCAGGAATTCTCGAAGATACCCGTTGTTGAATAGTTGGGCTACTTTCTCTCCCAACTATCAGCAATCCTCCATTCTGTGGTTGTGAGCGCCGTGATATTTACACATCTGGTTAGGATCCCTTTGGGACGAATCAAATTGTAGAGGTCGAGGCCATTTGGTGTCCTTGATGCGCCCAATAGTTGAAACAATGGTGGCAACGTCGACATTAAAGTTGTATTTCGATAACCTCGGCGCATCTTTAGGACCGACAGGCCTTGTTGATACCCAATTTTTCCCTCATATATCTTTCAAATAGTATATATTTTTTTCAAAATATCATTTTTTTTTTCATTATTAGTTAATTTACAAGATTTACACAAGCACTTCTTATAATTTTCCACAATTTTAGAGCTTTGAAATTACTTTTCTTGCATTAATTTACATAAAAATTCAGTAAATATCATTCTAAATAATTTGTGATAACTTAATCACTTATTATTTGCATCTCTAATACATTTTTTGAAATATTTTCAATTCATTTTTATATAATTACAACTGTATTTTTAGGCTATTTGCATAAATTTGCAATAATAGCCTATATTTTGCATTCTTATTGCAATTGACAGTTCATTTAGGGTGAAAGTAATATTTTACATTTTTTATAGGCTTATATAATTTTCTAAAGTATCAATTTTCATAAGTAGCATTTTTATATATTTATTTAGATATTTTATTAAATTATTTCTCTTTTAATTTCTATTTAAAAGAGCTGGCCCAATTTTTAAACCAATTATCGTACCAAAATGCCCAATACTCTAGCCCAATAACCCCTAGCCCAACACCAGCAACCCACCACTCATACCCGTTTAATTAACCCGCCCCAGTTCTTTTAAAATCCTGGCCAATCAACCTACCCCTTTTAATTAACCAACCCCAAACCCTAATCCTCATTCCCTCTAACCCGCCGCCCTGAAACTCTCCCCTTTCTCTGAAGACCCCTAATTGTTACCCTTCCCTAATCCCTCTCCTAATGGGATTCTCCCCTCATTCACTTTCCATATCAGTGTTTTCCCGCTACTAGGTGTTTCACCATGGTATCACTTAGTACTTTCCTAAAGATGGCAAGTACTATCTATCGGATTCTGCCTGATACATTCCAATATTTTGAATCTGGCATATATCTCGTCTACACACGTTAAACACTATTTATGTGAGTCTGATAACGTTTGCATTTTGTGATTTACACTTTTCCTAAAAAACTAGGGTTTACCGGATTTCTCTCTTAAATCGATTTTGAATTGATTTGCATGTTTTCTTTCCTTATTTGTTGTTTAATTTACTTCTTTTCCTTATGTGGTTGTCTAATTTTAGACTAACATATAAACCCACTCATTTTCCCTTCTTGGGACAGACTTTGGAATCAAATTTCTTCACTAAAATTGGGGTTTTTTTTGCTACTCTCTTGTTCTGTATTCTGTATTGGCCGACTGAAAGCCAAGGCCATTAACACTTTGTTACTCAACCTGCTCTTGGTGCGAGCACTGCCCTGAGTTCATCGAAGCTCTTGGGAACTTTGACGCATTGGGATTCTTGGTTTTTGTGGAAGTCTGTTCTTTACTGTTCTTTGTTAACTAGTGAGTTACTGGACCTTTGTAATTTCGTCTCTACGCATCTGCAGTTTTGCATAAGTCTTCACCTCTGAAGTTCGTTAGTTGAATGAGTTTTCTAGGTTGTTTTTTTTTTGGATGCAATTCTGTTTGTTTTATTTCCAATTTTAACTCTCCTTAACTTTTAACTTCATGTTGTTGATAGTCAGAGCATGCCTAAACCTGATTTGAGAAAATTATATTACTTTCAAGTTCATTTAGCCTATGTGTTGAAACTTGCTACCATTTGGGACCTTTTTACATTTTAGCATCTCTGTGTTGTTTAATTATGCTATACATCCCGTTACTTGAACATTGCTTTACATGAAAAATCTGTATCCCTTTTAGTCGACTAGAAAATTGTGTTCAAAAGCATGAATTTATATACTCACTATATGGCCCAAGTCTGTTTCCTATCCTGAATTGATGTGATGATATCTTGTCTATATAGCATGTTTGATCCTGTTTTCTATTAGTATGCCTCTAGCATGTTTTGACTTCCTTGACTGCCCAGTAGTTGCAATAATCTGTCCTCATTATGTTTAAATTCTGCTTCCAATTAATATGATTCTCTTGTGTAACACTGGGACCTATACTTAGCAGAATTTGAACCTTTCCTTTGTTATGAGTCTGTATATGCTACTTTCACCAATCCTGCAAACCTGTTCCGCTAATATGTGACTACTTATGCACTAGGTGTTGAACTTGTTCTCCTGAATCTTTGCTAAGTCTGTCCTAAATCCCTAAGGCATGTTTGATAATTTGCTCTATGTGCTCTACTCGACTATTTTTGTATCCCCGCAGCTTTGTCTCTCCAACTTGATTTACTATCCTTCACTTGTCACCTAGGCTCTCTCTTGAGTTCTCATTCTTAGCCGGTTGGAAGCCAAGGCTACTTAGGTTCTATCATTGATCTCCCTAGTGTGAGCACTTCTCGGGGTTCAATTGAGACCCTTGGGGACTCTGACACACTAGTACTTGGTCCTTAGTCATTCCCTAAATCTCAAATTACTCCTCTCTATCCTGTTTTATGCTGTATTGGTGCAACACTTGGCATTGTGGTCAAATAAAATGACTTTGGGCTCCTTTATGGATTCTGGGGTTGTGTGGATCCATACTAGAGGCCTGGGTATTATGTGTGAGAGTTATTGAAGGCCTAGAAAATGTTGGGTATTTCATTTTGATCCTACTATGGACCTATTGTCACTGTTGAATAACATTTGTATCTTATTAGTTATTGGGTCTGTAATAACTTTGTATAAACGATTGGGGTGTTAGTAAAAGGGGGAAGGGGTAGAATTTAATATTTGCATGCAAAATGCGTAGATAACATGCCTATAGGACTTGGTAAATTTATTTGCTATATGTGTTGTTCAACTACTACGTACGCTATAGAAATCATAACATTAGAGGAAGCACACACATGCACACACTGTCTTCTCGCAAACCCCAAATGTTGTAATCATATTTATTGCTATGTGTTATTAGAGAACCTGCCTATAATAATTATTCTTTCGTTGATGTTTCTATCAATTTTCATCTCCTACTAGAAATCATGCCTATAGGATGACATTTATTCTACTTGGCGCTGCTCACATAGAAATTATGCCTATAGGAGTAAGATATGACGATTAAATAAGCTCTAAAGTGCTATGCGTTAGAGATCCTGCCTATAGGGAATAATTTCTCACTATAATTGGTTAATACTAAACCACACAAACACTGTTTCCTGAGCTCACTGTTAGGAAAACATAAACAATTCTGGGATTTTTCCCAGCATATTTTGTTATACTCAACTGCGTAGATCACGTAGGTGTAACACATATAGGATTACTAACTTAAAACTTGCAATAGTCAGCTTGTACTACCTGAATAATTCTATCTATGAGGAATATCATGCATCTGAAACTGCCCGCATACTTTGACCACAAAAACCACCTAGAAAGCATGTCTGTAGGGTTAAGATTCTGGATTCTGCAACCTCCTAATTGGCATATGTGTTTGCGTGCACTTATTGTTTAAGTGTGGAGGGCAATGTGAGCCCTTAGCTGCTTTATGTGAAGTCTTTACATGTTTTCCTTGTCGCCTAGTTTTGCATTTTTGAGCAGCCTAGATAAGGTCTAAGAACCATCGAAATAGAGGTCCAAAACCTCTTGAACCATAGGTGTGGGACGGGTAGCGCACGCATAGGGGACTTAGAATTGAATTAGAGTGCAGTTAGGTAAAAAATTTTAACATAGTAATCAAGTAGCAGGAGATGATAGTTTGTTCCTGCTGAATAGTATGAGTAACACCCTATCCGAAGGGAGTTACGAAATATTATTTATGTTGCACGTGGTGATCCTTTAGGCTAAAAACGTATCCCCCCACCCTTTCCTTTCTTTCTAGTAGAATTAAAATAGTTGTACCTCTCTATTCAAGATCTCTTTGTAATAAAATTCTTAGATTTTATACTCTCTTTGCTTACTTGATCATATAGACTAATTCATATAATTTAAGTTCGGTCGGGACCCACAGTTGTGGACCTCGATGAGTGCCTAACACCTTCTCCTGGAGGTAATTTGATCCCTAATCCCGATCTTTGGTGAATTTTACCAGTTAAACCAGAGTCATTTGTACAACAGGTGACCAGTTAAAAATCGTTAGGTGGCGACTCTCCTCTTTTAATACCTCCTTAAAAGAGTTGTCACATGTCGAAACCCGATTTCGCGGGAAAAATGAGCGCGACAGCATGGCGACTCTGCTGGGGATTTACACTTAGACTCTTACCATAGCAAACTTGGCTTACGTGGATCAGTCTTCTTCGTTACAAACGCGTTTCCCTTTTCCATATTTTGCTTGCTACTACATGTACATTCCTCTCTAATTTTCCTTTTACTTGTTTAATTTGTTGTTACATGCACATCCCTCTCCCATTTTCCTTTTACTTTTTTAAATTCGTTATAATATGCACATCCCTTCCCTTCTTTACCTTCATTTGCTTAAATTTGGTTATAACATGCACATCCCTTTTCTATTCACCTTTATTTGATCTAAACTACTCTTCATTTGTTTAAAGATTTCTATATCATGTCTCTCCCGCCCCTACTCCCTTGTTTACTTTATTACATTCCCTTTATTCCACAAACTAACTTCTTTCTTTGTCTGTCTTTTATGTCTTTTATGTTTTACCTTAATACTGTATTTATTGCTTTTACATATTTACCATGCTAATACTTGACAACGTGTTATTATCTCTACATAGAGCATGCTCCACATTGTATTCCACTCGTGCCCAATAAATAACATAGCGGCACTTGATGAGTGTCCACGCTCTTTCAAAATTACCCTTTAAAATTGAAAAGGCTTATTTGCAGTAAACTAGTCGATCAATGGTGCAGTCGACGGTCCCGTGCCTTTCCCTCTCAAGTTATCCACTTGAGAGTAGCAGTCTAGACAATTCTAGAAATCTCGCTCCAATATCAACTGTGCATGCATCATGTCATACCTAGTACGGGTTAGAACGTTATTCACGTGATAAGCCAATAATATAAGACTTGACCAAAGTCCGACGGGATTTCTATAATCCCAATGGACACCATTACATTATGTTCATTACTTGGAGAAAACGTGTTGGTGTGTTGATCATTAATATGTAAATAGTCAAATCTGAAGGAAGAAAGGGCTAACTTTGTTTGTTTGCAGAAAATGAAGCACGAAGTGCCCAGGTTCGGCATGGTTCAAAACATCCCACCTTTGCTGCTTGACTGGTGGAAGAACCTCTCGCCAAGTGACAAGAATCATGTGAAAAGGGTCCTTTGTAATTTACCGTCCTTATTGGACATTCGGCCAAATAGGGCATTGATTGGGGCCGCCACTATGTTTTGAGATGAGAAAAGGGTTGTTTTCCTCTTTGGAACATAGAAATGATTCTTCTCTTAGAGGAAATAAGAGGCTTCGCTAAGCTGCCATGGGATAGTCCGGGTTTATTAGTATCAGAAAATCGCACTCCCCGCGATTTTTTGCAAATGTTGGGTTTCAAGAAAAATGATGAGTTACTCTGTCTAAAGAAGTCATACATGACATTTGTATTCCTTTATGAATGTTATGGCACAGCAAGTCATATCGCCTTCATCATGATGAACCTGCCATCACTTCCTTGGGTTGGACACACCGCCGAGTTTTTGTGTTCATTGTCTGTTTCTTGGGGTTGCTGATATTTCCGATGAAAGAGGAAAGGATCCATAATCTCTTAGACATGGTCACTAAGAATCTAATGGAAGGAATCGAGGGACAAACTTACACTATCATCCCCATGATCTTGGCCAAAATGTACTGCGCTCTAGATCGATGCAAACAGGGCTATGGACACTTCGAGGGTTGTAATCTGTTGTTGCAAGTTTGGTTATTAGAACATTTCCAGAGGGGAGATTATCTCCAAGAGCTTCTGCAACGACCATTAAATGACTACTTAGCTTACCATCATCCAAAGAGAATGACATTTATCCCAGATAGGTTTGCACAACCTGGAAGTGCTGTGAGCTGGGTCATTTCTTTAACAATTTGAGCGACGTAAAGGTACATTTGATGTTTTAATGGTTCCCTAGCAGTGAGTTCATCATCAGATCAAGAGAGACTACTCATCTAGTGCTGATCGGATTAAGGGGAATCTATCCTTATTCACCTATAAGGGTAATGATTCAAGCGGGAAGAAAACATGATATAACTCGGGTTGTCAACATGGTCCAGTACAAAGCAGATTTTAAAAGGAACGTCATTCCGTTGAAGTTTGAGGCACAGCATATGTGGAATCAGAAGGTCGTTATGGAGAAAGATACTATCGAGCCAAAAAGGTATCATGCTGGCCATGTGTACTTCTACCCATCATTGTTGGTGGATGATATAGCAGGGGATGTCATGACGGGAATTAATCTGAAAAATAGGGTTATAGATGACGTTGCTAAAGCACAAGTCAAGTATAGGATGTTGCGCAAGAGGGTCTTCGAGTCTGAAGCTAGGCATTGGGAACAACACAAAGTGGATATGGAAGCAATCAACAACTGGAGAGAAATTGCTACTAAATCAACAGAGAGATTGGAATATTTGGAGCAAGGGCTGATGAAACTTGAGGGAAAGATGATAAATAGACTCTCAGATTGTCAGAACACGAAAGGCAATGAAGAAGGGCATCTAGCAAGGGCTTACCTACTATTGGATATGCGCGACCTGGGGCACCTGATCGACGGATACAAGAAGGACAAGCATGGAGAAGGTACTTCTGGGGCCAAGTAGATTAGGAAACAATTTCTTTACTGCTTTTTAGATCCGTTTTAGATTTTTGATTATAATAAGACAAGTGCCATTAGTGACTTTCTCATTATTATCGTTTTAGTGAAGATTTGATTCATTTTCTCATTAATGAAATGACGCAATTATTGGCATCAATTTTCTCTAATTCTATGTGTCTCTTAGGCCTACCTCTGGCATAATGAGGTTCCTCAAATTCGGACGCGAATTTATTAATTCTGCAACACATGTTCAATATCGCAAATATTCTTTTAATACTCCTTATTGACTTGGTTATGTTTTTGTTTTTCTTTTCTTTTGTTTATTCCCATTCCCCAAGGTTGGTTCGTACATACTGCCATCGTCAGCATATCACACCAAATCCAGAGTTCCTCCACCTCCTCTTCCACCAAGTGATCCCAAGAACAAAGGAAAAGTGAAAATGGATAATATTACTGGTATTAGAAAAGACAATGTTATCCACACAGAGAACATTGAAACTTCAGACGGTCGGAGTACTCCAGCACATAATGATTTGGTCCTACGTCTGGAACAAAAAATATTGGAGCTACAAGGGGAGCTCGAGAAGGTCCAGAACATGGAAAATCTTTCCCTCACTCTAAACGTCCCCGACATCAACCAACAAAACACAAACGTCCAAAACCCGGCACCTCCCTAAAACACACAGAACCAAAATCCACCGCCAAATCCTCCCGCGCCACATCAATACGCCACACCTCCTCAAAACTATAATCCTTCGCCAGTACCTACTCCTCCACAACACCATCACCATCCAACTCAATATCCACAAACCACCGCTTACCACACTCCTCAAAATGCACCGCAACCTACTCCTGATCCTCAAAACTCAACCAATGACCACCATTATGCCCAGATTCTCGAAGTCCACCAAAGCAATCCCATATATGTGGAAACATTACCCAATACCCCACAACAGACCCTATATATAGTAGAATCCAACAAGAAGGATCTGCTCATCAAAAAGAATCTCAGTGGTAGAGTTCCGAGTGTCGAAGGTGGTAAGTGCATTTAGGGTTTGAATTTTGAGGATTTGTGTATTCAGCCAGATGTAGAACTACCGGAGGTTTACAAACCTCCCAAGTTAGAAATGTTTGACGGAACTGGCAATCCCAAAGTGCATCTGAGAACGTATTCTGACAAACTTGTAGGGGTTGGCAAGGATGAGTGAATCCGTATGAAGTTGTTCATAAGGAGCCTCACTGGGGATGCCTTGTCTTGGTACATCAGTCATAACCCAAAGAAGTGGGTTAGTTGGGTGAGCATGGCGTCAGATCTCATGGATCGGTTCAGGTCCAACACAGAGAACGCACCCGACAATTTCTACATTCAGAATCACAAGAAAAACCCAATGAAAACCTTCTGCGAGTATGCTACTCGGCGGAGGTCTATAGCCGCAAAAGTAAGGCTGACACTCGAAGAAGAATAGATAAATAAGTTCTTCGTCAGATCTCAAGCCCTGCAATACTATGAAAGATTGATAGTTATTGAAAACCATAAATTTTCTGACATCATCAAGCTGGGGAAAAGAATAGAAGAAGGGATCAAAAGCGGAATGGTGACCAACTTCGAAACACTCCAAGACACAAATAAAGCTTTGCAGTCAGGAGGTATCTCCAAGAATAAAGAAGAGGGTGCAATAATGGTAGCCCAAGGTCCCAAGTCTCCTCTCACATACCAAACATCTCTACCCGTATATCAGCCTTCACCTCCAAGATACCAACAACCTGCCGCCACCTACCAACTTATAACACCCAACCAGCATGTTACCACTCACCACCAGCCCACCAAAATTACCAAAAACCAAGACCAAATTTTGACTGCATACCACCCAGACAATACACTCCAATTGTTGAACCTATAGACCAACTATACGAGAGGCTAAAGGCTGCTGGTTATGTCACTCGCATTCCCGTTGTTAAAATGGAAAACTCTTCCTAGTGGATTAACCCAAATAAGGCATGTGTCTATCACTCATGCATGAAGGGTCATACTATTGATGAGTGTCATACTTTGAAGGATAAGATTCAGACATTAATTGACACTAAAGTCATACAAGCAAAGGAGGTTGCACCCGATGTCTATAACAATCCTCTCCCGGATCACAGGGGTGAAGGGGTAAACGTGAAAGAAAAATGGATATGGAGAAAGGTTCAAAGCATGGTCAAACCTTTCTTAATCGAAAGTGGATGACAGAAGAAAAATAGACTACTGACTCCCTGTTGATTCGCTACAAAAGTAAGTTAGTCTTTAAATGGATATACCCTTTGAATTTCACAGCGGCAACGGTTAAAATTAGATAGTGTACACAACTGTAGGCATATTTTGGACTATATATTAAGTTCAAGATATGTTAGTCCAAATAAATACAACGGGCTAATATAGTTGAATTAATTATATAAGTCCAACACATATGGATTAAATAAATAAGTCTTAATCCATTGGGCTAGCCCATTTAGTTGGGCTACAAATGATGAGTCCAATTTATTAGGCCCAATATGCCATCTTCCTATAGGCCCAGTTTGGTGCCACGTGTCAAATGATGTGGCGCGCCTAGTCAAATAGAAGAGCCAATGGGATTATGCCACGTGTTAAAATAACAAGGAACGCCAAGTCACATAAAAAAGCCAATGAAACTGTGCCACATGTGCAAGTGACATGTTCTGGCCAATTAAATTCGGCCATGTCACACTTCAATTTGATTGGTCGGAAAGAGTTTGTTCTTATCATAACTCTTCCCTCCCACAACTATAAATAGGGATCTTCATAACCCAGAAAAGACACCAGAAGTTATAACAAGAAGCAATAGGGAGCTCGTGGATCAAACACTGCGGATTTCTCTAAAATCTAAAAGCATTCAAGTGTTCTAAGGATTAAAAGATCAAGACAAGGTTCAAGAACAAGCTCCAAGCCCTTGGATTAAAAATATGTCAAGATCAAGATCAGGCCTCAAGGACTGGGATTAAAATCAAATAAAATTCAAAGATTAAGCTCGAAGGCTGTTTTTATTTACCGTTGAAAAGTAGAATCAGAGGATTCATAGAGATTGTAACACTCAAATATTTGAAATAAAATACTACGATTCTTGCGATATTTTACGATCCTGATTATATTTTCTCGACGCAATTTATTGTCTACAAATTCTGGCACGCCCAGTGGGACAATCTCTACCTCTCATCTCAACTTTTCAATCACCAAAGTTCAAGAACAACGAAATGGCTTCCAAGAAAATCAACTCCAGTTCAACTTCCGCCAAGGCTGCCAATTCTAGGTTCTATACTAATGTGGAAAACATACTCGAAGTTACCTTTGGAAGATTTGGACCAGTTACGAAGAGCAAAGCAAGCTCGTTAGGAAAACAAGCACCCAAATGTCGTCCGCATCTACCCTTGTTTTCGGATCTTCATCCTCAAAAGGATCAAGATATTCCACAGATGCACCCGAAGGAGGAAGCGAAGTTGCTGAAAAGATCAAGAAAACTCTTGCTTTACTTAACCTCTCTGGATCCAAGCACTCTACTGTGAAGGAAGATGATGACGTTTCAAGCGATGGATCCTCCCCACTTACACCACATAGCGTGAGCCAATCAAGGATCAATCTGTGTGAAAATCCATGCTACTCTCCATCGTTCATGACAATCATGAAAGCCATGGTGATAAACACTTCATCTGTGGAGGAGCAGTTGGAAAACTTGACGGAAGCAATCGCTGGCTAGACCAAATGCATGCAAAATCAAGATGCTAGAATCGACAAGCTAACAGATAGGGTGGGAATCTTGATGGAATGAGAATCCACCCATGCACCTGGAAAACTCCCAGAAGTTCAAGAGATCGATGCTCCCCCACGACAAGTTGCATCCACTAAGGAAATTACAGTCTCTTCGGAAGGGGTGATTCCAATCGATCAACTGAAGGAGTTCATCGAAGGAACTATTAAAAGAAAGTACGAAGTTGCTACCAAGTCTTCCCTTACATACGCAAATCCGTACACTGCAAGGATCGATATGTTGAAAATACCTGCTGGCTATCAACCCCCAAAGTTTCAATAGTTTGATGGTAAAGGCAATCCAAAGCAACATGTGGAGCACTTCGTTGAGACATGCAACAATGTTGGGACTTATGGAGATTACCTCGTCAAACAGTTTGTCCGCTCGCTAAAAGGAAATGTTTTTGATTGGGACACAGACCTCGAGGCAGGATCTATTGATAGTTGGGATCAACTAGAACAAGATTTCCTCAATCGCTTTTATAGCACAAGGAGATTGTGAGCATGGTGGAACTCACAAATACTCGTCAACGGAAGAGTGAACCAGTTATCGACTTTATCAATCGTTGGAGGAATGCAAGCCTCAATTGTAAAGACAGGCTTAATGAAGCTTCTGGCATAGAGATGTTCATCCAAGGTATGCATTGGGTATTGCGCTATATCTTGCAAGGTATCAAGCCTAGCACATTTGAAGAACTTGCAACTCGTGGCCATGACATGGAATTGAGCATGGACTCTGCTGGAAATGAAAGGCTGCCCATTATGAACATCGCAAAGGGAATGACAAGCAAGAAGTCTTAAAATGGAGAAAGTTTGTACCAAGATTTGAAAATAAAGAAGTTGTGAATGTCAACACATCACCTGTGAAGTTCATGACGAAGGTGAGCAAGAAGCATAGTATGAAATCCACTTCGTTTCAAGATAAGCCAAGTGGAAAGTTGGCTTTAAAAGAAATGCAAGAGAAAGAGTACCCATTTCTGGATGCTGATGTGCCAGCTATTTTTGAAGAACTCCTCGAGTTAAATCTCATTGAGCTTCCGGAGATGAAGCGAGCAAATGAAGCTGAGAAAATCGGTGACCCAAATTACTGAAAATATCATCGACTTGTGAGCCACCCTATGGAGAAGTGATTTGTCTTCAAGGACAAAGTTATGGACTTGGCTCGTGAAAATAAGATCATGCTTGAAGATGGAAAGCAAGCGCAAACCAAGTCTCTATCATATTTGGGTCGTTCAATCCAGACGAATTATGTAGTTCTAAAGAACGTAAGGATGAAGAATTACTGGAGAACTACAAATTTGAAGACGGTCAACCTGAGGATGATGAAGGTTGGACGTTGGTGGCTCGTCATAGGCGCCACAAAAGGAGCCCACGAAAAGGATCTATGGAACAACCAACGAGGAAAATAATGGTGAAAAGACCTAGGAGATGGAACCCAGTTAAGCATGTAAAGAAAGTGAAAGTGTAGGTGCACCACCCTCAAAATCCACGACATCCAGTGACCTTGGAAGAGTTTTTACCAAGTTGGTTCCGCACAAAGATTTCCCATGAGGGTATTGATACATCTTGTTGCCATACTGATGAAGGGGAAGAAAAGAGTGATGACCTACCATTGGCACCATCTTCGGAAAATCTTATCGAGCCCACTCCTCAAGAAGTTAATGCTTGTGAGGAAAAATTCATGTTCACAAATGACGATCTTCTGCTAGGTGACACTCCTCATAACCGCCCATTGTACCTGGTCGGCTATATGCGTGATGAAAGACTAAATCGAATTTTCATTGATGGAGGATCCTCGGTGAACATTTTTCTAATTAGCACTGTGAAAGAACTTGGTATTCCCATGAACGAACTCTCAAAAAGTCGTGTGACGATCCAAGGATTCAACCAAGGGGGCAAAGATCCATAGGCGCGATCAGGCTGGGAATCACTAATGAAGATATGCAATCAAGTGCATGGTTGCATGTTATCGATGCAAAGACTTCATACAATGTTGTTCTTGGAAGGCCTTGGATACATGAGAATAAAGTAGTTCCATCTACCTACCATCAATGTTTAAAATACTACGAGGGTGAAGTTGAGAAGAAGATAGTAGCTGATGATGAGCCATTCACTGAGGCAGAGTCACACTTCGTCGATGCAAAGTTCTACTTGAAGAACCGCATTGTGAAGGAGCTAAAACTTGATGATGGCATGAAAAGAAAGAATGACGAGCCCATAACCAAAAGAGTTGAGGTGACTATTGGTAAAGCTAAAGCCGTTACTGAGGAGGTACAACCCAACGTGAATAAATCTCATCGAGGGGATAGTGCATCTTATGGCAAGAAAATAAGTTCTAAGCTTCACTATGTCCCTAAAAGGAAGAAAGACGAGGGCGAATCATCTATTCCAAATCAACACGCTAAAGGATTTAACTCTTCCGGTAAAACGAATTGAGGCAGTAAAGTCGTCCTCAAATCCTCTTGCAGGGTTCGTAGCCCAAAATCATTTGTAGAATGTGGAACTCCCTACAAAGAGAATAGATGAAGGTTTTGATACTAACGCTTACAAGCTATTTGCGAAAGTTGGATACGATCCCGATGAGATGTCAAAGTTACGGAAGCTCCCATCAAAAGCTGCAACGAGGCAACCACGTGAAGGTTTGGGATACAAGCAAACGTCACCAGTGCGCATCTCAATAAGAAGGGCGAGTAGCAATTATATCGCTGTAGAAGACGAATCTGCCGCTTCTAACAGATTTCTCGTCTTTGATCGACTTGGAAAATCAACTGTGAGAACTTCCGTATTTGAGATATTGGGTCCGTTAAAGAAGGAGAATAAGTTCCAGAGAAATTATGGAATATAAAAGAACACCCGATGCACCCAAAATTCAGAAGATCTCTAAAAATTGCCAAAGTTTGGTTCCTTCTTGAATGAAGAGACAAACAAAAGTCATGGTTTCGTGTGATGAAGTACTGAAGGTGAAGCCACACACTATGGTCTACACTAAAGAACGTGATGAAGATGAAGAAAGTGTGGGTTCTTCGTATCATGTTACTGCACAAAGTGAGCATGATGTTTTATCATTAATGGAGGATGATGAGAAATTGGACGATGTTTCACCATGTTACCACATATCCTTCAACGATGGGGACCCTCAAGAAGATGAAGATGCGAAAGATGCTCCCCCGGAACTTGAAGAAGGGGTGAAGGCAACGGTTGATGCCTTAAAAGAAGTTAACCTTGGAATTGATGAAGAACCAAGACCCACCTACCTAATTGTTTTACTAAAAGTTGATGAAGAAATCACTTATTGAGTTACTCAAGGAGTTTAGGGATGTCTTTGCTTGGAGTTACAAAGAAATTCCTGGCTTGGACCCTAAAGTGGCAGTCTATCACCTTGCGGTCAAGAATGGGGCTCGTCCTGTTAAGCAAGCTCAAAGGCATTTTAGGCCGGACTTGGTTCCCCTAATTGAAACCAAAGTTAACAAACTCATTGAAGCTGGATTTATTTGGGAAGTTAAATACCCAAAGTGGGTCTCAAGTATTGTCCCTGTAAAGAAGAATAATGGCCATATTCGAGTGTGCGTCGACTTCAAGGATCTCAACAATGTGTGTCCCAAAAATGAATTCCTGCTTCCTATTCGAGAGTTGATGATCGATGCTACTACTGGGTATGAGGCAATGTCGTTTATGTATGGTTCATCAGGCTATAACCAAATTCGCATGGCACCAAAAGATGAATAACTTATTGCATTCCGCGCCCCCAAGGGTATTTATTGCTACAGGGTAATGCCTTTTGGCTTGAAGAATGCTGGTGCTACTTACCAAAGGGCTATGCAGAATATTTTGGATGATCTTCTCCACAAAAATGTCGAATGCTATGTTGACGACTTGGTGGTAAAATCAAGAGAGAAGGGAGACCACTTGAAATACTTGAGGATGGTTTTTGAGTTGCTCCGAAGATACAAACTTAGGACGAATCCATTGAAATGATCCTTCGGGGTTACCTCCGGAAAGTTCTTGGGTTTCATTGTCCGGCATCGAGGGATCAAAATTTATCAAGCTAAAGTAGATGTAATTCTAAAAATGAGTGAGCCTCGGGATATTTATGAATTAAAAAGTCTGCAAGGAAATCTATCATACCTTAGGCGATTCATCTCAAACATTAGGTTCCAACCATTCAATGGCCTCATGAAGAAGGGCGTTCCTTTCAAGTGCGACCAAGCTTGTAGCAATGCCTTTGAGAGCATTAAATCCTACTTGATGAAGCCTCCAGTTTTAGCAGCCCCTATACTCGGAAAGCCGCTGACACTATACATTTCAGCACAAGAAAGATCTGTTGGAGCGTTGTTGGCCCAAGAAAATAGTGAGGAGAAAGAAAACTCTCCTTACTACTTAAACAGGATGATGACACAAAACGAGCTGAACTATTTGCCAATTGAAAAGTTGTGTTTGGTGCTAGTCTTCTCAATTTAAAAGTTAAAGCACTACTTTCAAACTCATGTTGTTCGTCTTATTTCTAAAGCAAATACCATCAAGTTCGTGATGTCACAACCTGTTCTTAGTGATCAACTAGTGAGATGGTACCTCCAATTTCAACAATTCGATATTTTGTACATCCCTCAAAAGGCTGTAAAAGGACAAGCATTGGCAGACTTCTTGGCAGATCATCCGATACCTGATGACTGGGAGCTAACTGACGAACTACCTGATGATGACATAATGGTCGTTGAAGTTCAACCTCCATGGAAAATGTACTTTGATGGTGCTGCGCATAATGGGGGAGTTGGTGCTGGTGTAGTATTTGTCACTTCTCAAGGTAAAGTTCTGCCCTACTCTTTTACGTTGACGCAACTCTGCTCCAACAATGTTGCTGAGTATCAAGCATTAATACTTGGGCTTGAAATGGCTGTTGATATGAAGCAATCACAATTGCAATTCTTTGGTGACTCCCAGTTAGTGGTTAATCAACTTTTAGGTGTTTACGAGGTCAAGAAGGCTAAACTACGCCCATATCATGATTATGCTAAAACATTAATGGGAAGGCTCGGTGGCATAACTATTCAACATCTGCTAAGGAAAGAAAATAAGAAGGTTGATGCTTTAGCTACCCTAGCTTCATCACTAACCCTGTATGATCAAGCGCAATTTATTGTCTGCCAAAAATGGGTAGTACCGCCGCCAAATGAGGCTGAAGGTGAAGAAAAAGAACTCAAGCATCTTGTTGCTGTTTCTGAAGTTGAGAAAGAATAATGGCGACAACTCATTATCGACTACTTGTGATATGGGATACTTCCAGAATATCTGAGGAGAAGGACTAAAATCTGTCGTCGCGTACCTCGCTTACTTTACTACAAAGATACTTTATACAGAAGGTCATTCGAGGAGTACTCTTGCGATGCTTAGGGGAAGAAGAAGCACTCCAAGCTTTGCGAGAGGCACATTCTGGGGTATGTGGGTCATACTAGTCTGGACCAAAGCTCCACTTCCATATAAAAAGGATGGAATATTATTGTCCAACGATGGTAAAATATTTCTTGGAGTACGCTCGAAGATGCAAGGCTTGTCAATTCCATGTGAATTTTATTCATCAACCTCCTGAAGTGTTGCACCCGACTGTTGCATCCTGGCCGTTTGACGTTTGGGGATTGGATGTTGTTGGACCCAGCCAAAGTCCTCTGGTGGGCACCTATACATCTTGGCTGCAACTGACTACTTCTCAAAATGGGCTGAAGTTGTTTCCCTTAAGGAGGTAAAGAAGGAAAAGGTCGCAAGTTTCATCCGAGTAAACGTAATCTATCGCTTTGGCATTCCTCGTTACATAATAACAGATAATGGAAAGTCATTCGATAATAGGTTGATGAACAAAGTTTGTTATCTCTTTGGGTTCAAGCAACGTAACTCTTTGATGTACAACGCTACCGCCAATGGTCTAGCTGAAGCATTCAACAAAACTCTATGTAACTTGCTAAAGAAAGTCGTCTCCAAATCCAAACGTGATTGGAATGACCGTATGGAAGAAGCTCTATGGACATATAGGATGACCCACTGCACGCCAACACAAGCGACTCCTTATTCACTCATTTATGGAGTCGAAGCCGTCTTGCCACTTGAGCATCAAATACTTTCACTACGACTAGCTATTCAATAAGGGATCACTAATGAAGAAAATGCTCGACTTCTATTAGCAGAGTTGGAGGCTCTTGATGAGAAGAGGTTGGAAGCTCAACAGATTCTTGAATGCTATCAAGCTCGATTGTCTTGCGCCTTCAGTAAGAGAGTTTGCCCGAGATACTTTCAAGTAGGATATCAAGTCCTTGCCATAAGAAGACCCATTATTACTTCTCATAAACCTGTAGGGAAGTTCACTTCAAAATGGGATGGGACGTATGTTGTGCAAGAAGCTTATTCAAGTAGGGCTTACAAGCTGGTTGATGCAGATGGAATTAGAATCGACCCTATCAATGACAAGTTTTTGAAGAAGTATTATCCTTGATGTTCCACGCTCCTTGACGCCTGAGCCTAAACTGCATGTTCGAACTCTCCTTGACGCATGAGCCTAAACTGCATGTTCGAACGCTCCTTGACGTATGACCCTAAACTACATGTTCCTACACTCCGGGCCCATATGATTCTAAACTGTGTACGGCCAACCAAAAAAAACAAAAAAAAAGGTATGCTAGGTTGAAAACATCGAAAGAGGCGGCCTAGGCAAGAGTCAAGAAAAAAAATTACGCTAGGTTGAAAACCTCGCGAGAGGCGACCTAGGCAAAAACTTAGGATATAAAGAAAAAAAAACTCATCCTTCTGAACTATGGTATGACTTGATCCTCTTTACCGAGGTACGTAGGCAGCTTAGATTTTCATTCTGAGTTCAGTCGCATAAGTTCAAAAGACACATAATCCCCCAATCGTTTTCCGAATTAAGTACGATGGAATATAATCCATTCAATCGGCAGTTGAAAATCAAGCTGGGATACTATTATTCTGTTAAACTTTGGATCTCACTTGATTTAAAAGGGGCAAGCCGCTATGGTAAATTGGTGTCTTCAATAAAATGATTATTATCCTTTAGGAGGCTGCCAAGCATTTGTATTGAAATCCGGGGATTCGCTATGCCTTCATGTTCGTCAAACCTTCAAGTTTTTTTGGTGTACCTTCACGACGTTTTAACTTCAGAGAGACTTGAACCTAAGATATTTTGTGAGAATGAAGCTCTTGAATTTCAAATTTTTGAAAATTAAAAAGGTCTTACCATCTCGAGGCTTACACAGCAAGATACAAAATTTTTGGTGATGTCGCGCTAATTTGAAACTGTCGGCATATCAGAAATCGAAGTTGATTTCGAACTATTATCTAAAAATATCCTTAAGGCATAAGATCTTGCATTTTGGATATATTATATATTTGGAAGGTAAGTTTCCAATAAATCAAACGGTTCATTATTTTGATGTTCCCACATCAAGATACAATTTTTTTGGGCGAAGTCGCGCAAATCTGAAACTATCAACATGTTGGAAGATAAAGTTAGATTTCAAAATAATATCTGGGACAATTATGAAATTATTTGATTCCAAATTTTGGATATGTCTTAGATTTGAAGTCTAGATTTCATTGAAATCAGACGGTTCACAATTTCGACGTTCCTACACCAAGATATGAATTTCTTGGGAGACTGCGCAAGTCTGAAATTTTCAACGTGGTGGAATCTAAAGTTGGTTTCAAAATATTACCTGCGGCGATTCTGAAGGTGTTTGATCCCGAATTTTGGTCATCTTTTATATTTTGAAGTCTAGTTTCCAAGAAAACAAATGGTTAATAATTTCAATGTTGCTACACAAAGATACGAATATTTTGATGAGACTGCACAAATCTGAAATTGCCAGCATTGTGCAATATAAAGTTGGGTGTAAAATGTAGTCCGGGACAATTCTGAAAGTACTTTTTTTAAAGGTTTTCGTTACAAACTTTTAAATGTGTTCGTCTCGACTTTTAAACGCATTCAGATTTTTAAGTTCTTTGTTCCGAACTTTTAAAAGGCGTATGTTTTGAACTTTTAAAGGTGCTTGTAAAGGTGCTCGCGGCAAACTTTAAAGAGTCCCCACCGCCGACTTTTAAAGATTTCTACCACGAATTTTTAAGAGCCTTCGTTGCGTGCTTTTAAAGGTCTTCACAAGCTTTTAAGGATCTTTATGCGAACTTTTAAGGGTCTTCGCCGTAAATTTTAAAATTCTTAATCTTGAACTTTTATGATTTTTCACCGTAAATTTTAAAGGTCTTCACGAGCTTTTAAGGATCTTTATGCGAACTTTTAAGGGTCGTCGCCGTAAATTTTAAAGGTCTTCATCGTGAACTTTTATGGTTTTCCACCGTAAATTTTAAAGGTCTTCACGAGCTTTTAGGGATCTTTATGCGAACTTTTAATAGTCTTCGCCAAAAATTTAAAAGGTCTTCATCGTAAAATTTTATGGTTTTTCACCACAAATTTTAAAGGACTTCATCGTGGACTTTTGTGGACTTCACAACAAATTTTTAAGATCTTCATTGCGATCTTTTATGGTTTGCCACCGCAAATTTTAAAGTTCTTCATCAAGAACTTTTAAAGTCCTTCGTCTCGAACTTATAAAAGGCTTCATAGTTTAACGAAGTTACTTCTAAAAAGAAAAAGAGACAACAGAGTAAAACAAAGAAGAAAGCACAAAAAAAAGAAGAAGAAATTACCTTCGCGTCAATGCTCTCAGATCGTCAAAAGTAGACTCAAAGTGGTTTGCAAATGCTGAAAGTGAAATTAATGAAATAAAGAGTATTGTATTTATAGAAGTCATAAGGCAGTTCTTGAAGATGAATTACCGGTGTGGGACTATATATTTTGCATTCCGAATGGGATTCGTCTACTACAAGAATCCAAAGGCCACTCAAATTATTGTTTGAAATTGAAATTCACGTGAAATAATTGTTGTTCTTCTTTGCAGCCCGACAAAAGTATTGAACATCTGCAGAATCATGAAAAAGAGATCAAGTTTAGTACCATAAAATAGAATGTACTAAGTTTTAGGACAATATCAAAGCAACGGTTTTCTCATTAGTCTCCTAATGAGAAAGGGAAAACAAAACCAATGGAAAGAAAATATAGACAAAATATTTCAATAGCTCATACGTGATTCTTTATGTAAGTTGATACTTCAAGCCTTGTCTTCAATGGATAAAACATGTATCCGGACAAGCCTTGAAGTAGGGGGCATTTGTAGTCATATAAATTTTATTGGAATTAAATCCGTAAAATATTTTTGACTATATATTAAATTCAAGATATATTAGTCAAAATAAATACTACGGGCTAATATAATTGAATTAATTATATAAGTCTAACATATATGGATTAAATAAATAAGTCTTAATCCATTGGGCTAGACCATTTAGTTGGGCTACAAATGATAAGCTCACTTCATTAGGCCCAATATGTCATCTTCCTAGAGGCCTAGTTTGGTGCCATGTGTTAAATGACATGGTGTGTCTAGTCAAACAGAAGAGCCAATGGGATCATACCACGTGTCAAAATGACAAGGCACGCCACGTCACATTAAAAGGCCAATGAAACTGCGCCACATGTGCAAGTGACATGTTCTGGCCAATCAAATGCGGCCATGTCACACTTCAATTTGATTGGTCGGAAAGAGTTTGTTCTTATCACAACTCTTCCCTCCCACAACTATAAATAGGGATCTTCATAACCTAGAAAAGACACCAGAAGTTATAACAAGAAGCAAGAGGGAGCTCGTGGATCAAACGCTCCGGATTTCTCTAAAAGCTACAAGTATTCAAGTGTTCTAAGGATTAAAAGATCAAGACAAGGTTCAAGAACAAGCCCCAAGCCCTTGGATTAAAAATACGTCAAGATCAAGATCAGGCCTCAAGGACTGGGATTAAAATAAAATAAAATTCAAAGATTAAGCTCGAAGGCTGTTTTTATTTACTGTTGAAAAATAGAATCAGATGATTCATAGAGATTGTAACACTCAAATATTAGAAATAAAATACTACGATTGTTGCGATATTTTACGATCATGATTATATTTTCTCGACACAATTTATTGTCTACAACAACCTTTACGAAAAAGGCATTTACATTTACATTTCTCTCCTCCCTTTTAAAAAAAATTTTGTTATTAAATAATTATACATTATACTATATAAAGGAAATAATTTTCTATTTATTATTTGAATTTAATAATGGTATATTGACTATAAAAAAAGGACGATATTGCGTTCATATAGTACGTAACTAAAGGTAGCTAACCGGCTCTTGAACCTTTACAATGAATATGAACAGCAAAATTCATATTCGTATTATACATGAGTTCTTGTTTCACAATAGCATCGTTGATTAATATGGGTGATTCTCTCACATTTTTCATAGACAGTTTCATCAAATATGTTCATAATCGATCTACCACCCCAATTTAAGCTATGAGACTGTAAAGAATAAAGTTCAACCTCTCAGTAGAAAACTAATGCATACAATCAAACATGAAACGTTAGCGGAACAGCAATTTATTTGCATTTGTCATTACTGCCACTATTCCTTAAGACCAACTAAAGGTAGATTTGTGTTCCTCCATGTAACTTGTTAAAGTTAAATCTAAAATCTTTCCAACCTCTTTGGATATAAAAAAGAAGAAGATATAATTCATATTGCTTGATAAAACCTATTAACATAGGAAACAAAAGGTATCTCAAATAGTAATTTATATTTATCTCACAAGTTTAGAGAAAACACAAAATATAGAATATTTACATCTTCTGTATCAAGCATAATACATAAAGTATTACTATATGCTCATCTCAAGAGATATCAAAAGTTATATTATGTAACCAGTTTCAAGTATATATATGATCGATCTATCTACTTTATACTTGGCATGAAATAACAAATTACTCGAAGCATGTCAAATATATTTTTTTCTCCGGATAAGCATATCAAATATGGTATTCCAAAATTTATACATTTCAAGATCATCACAAAGTAGATATCGACCCTAACATTTATATCAGTTGAATTTCACAAAAAACACAAGAAGGTAGAAGTTTATAGATATATAATAAGTGGAGTTAAGTAAAATAAAACTCAATTTTCTATTGCCATTTTTTCTATTGCGCGTAATAGAGTCTATTTTGTGTGTAGGTAAATTGGAGATAAAAGTAGAATAAAAGAGATATTTAAAAGTTGAAAGTGTGCTCAAGAACAATGAAAAGGAGAAAACTGGCGACGCCAGGCTTGTAGCAGGAGTTAGCCTGGCGAGGCCAGCCAAAGGCCAGCATAAGGCAGGCGTTAGCCTGGCGAGACCAGTCAAAGGCCAGCATAAGGAAGGCGTTAGCCTGGTGAGCCCAGCCAAAGGCCATCATAATGCAGGCCTGGAGCCAGGTCCATTCCGAGTTTTGAAGCTTTATTTCGTCTCCTGGTTTGATTGGGACTTGACCTACACGTTTAGGTCTTTTCCTACACATAAATATACCAAAAAATGCCACTTTGAAGGGAGTTTCGCGATCGGAGGCAAGGACATCACGTGGATAACTTTTGCAGGAGAAAATCATAGAGTTCTTCATCCCTTTTTCTTTTCTTTGTAATTTGTTTATGCAAAATACTTGGAAAATTGTTACAACGAACATGACTGGCTAAGCACTCTAGTTCTGGGGTTTTGATTTAGCCATGAGTGAATTGTATGAAAGGGAGAGTTGAAACTATCCAACAAGTTTCTGCTTTGACTAGAGTGTCTTGATGAGTCCAATTCTGAGTGAGTTATGTGTTGTGTGTGTGCGAGGTTTGTGTGTTACTCTGTGCATTGCATTTGATGCCTAGAACTTGCCCCGTGTTTTTACAAAGCGAAATAGTAGTTTTATTTAGTCTTGGAAGTGATACAGGCATTTCTTTGTTGAGCCAAATATATATATATATTTACCCGCCTAATTGTTATGTATCGTAGTTAACTCCGTTGAGACTGTAATCATGTTTATTTGGCAACTACATTACAAGTCTTACTTTTTTTTTTTTTTGAATTAACCATTTATTTGAACCTTTTCACCTATCATGAGCATTTGAATTGTTATGAACTTTGTAAGAGTTAAAGTGTGGGGTGGTTGGTTTCGCTTTTGAGTGGAACTAATGAAATAAGAAGAAAGGTGCACTGTTTTGAAAATATAAAAAGTAAGAGCCACTTGAATTGAAAAAGAAAAAAAAAATAGTTGTATTGATGTGAAAAGTAATCCATTATAGTGGTGACTCTTGATGTAATTTTGCTTAAAGAAATATGGAGTTAATGTACATTGATGTGAAGGTGGAGTTATGGTTTGACATAGGTATGAGGTTTGAATGTTAAAGTATATGTATTAAAGCGCTTAGGGAGGTGTAGCCACTCTTATATCCAAATGTATCTTACCTGAACCGCAACCTACATTACAACCAATGAAAGTCCTACTTGATCCTAGACTGAATAAGCTCAATTAGTAGAGTAGCACACTACGGGCAAGCCTATGGTGCATCTTTTGTAGCATATGAATGTTATTTCTGAGAGTGAGTGAATTCTTTCTATTTTAAGTTCCTAATTGTTCTTAAATTTTATTTTGTGTTAGAATACTCTCTTTTATTGTGTGAGGGCACTTGATACATGAAGGAAAGGTAATGTCATTGACCTCTATGTTAGAGTAAGTGAGTGAATTGTGTAATAATGCATGGTACTTGTGAGTTAAATCTTGAGGTGAAGATGTTACACCCTTGTGCTTAGTTTATTTTAAAGATTCATGGCATAATGAGTTAAGAGAATTGCTTAATAGGTTGTGTCTATAAGTGTAGTTTGATTGCTCGACGACGAGCAATATTTAAGTGTGGGGTATTGATGTGGGACTATAATTCATAGTTCCGTACATTATTTGCCTTGACTTTTACATGCTTTAATGATAAATTACACTTTATTTGCGCGTAATGGAGTCTATTTTATGTGTAGGTGAATTGGAGATGAAAGTAGAACAAAAGAGATCTTAAAATTTGAAAGTGTGCTCAAGAACAATAAAAGGAGAAAGCTGGCGACGCCAGGCTTGTAGCAGCGCTAGCCTGGTGAGGCCAGCATAAGGCAGGTGTTAGCCTGGCGAGACCAGCCAAAGGCCAGCATAAGGCAGGCGTTAGCCTTGCGAGGCCAGCCAAAGGTCAGCCTAAAACAGGCGTTAGCCTGGAAACGTCAGGCCTGGAGCCAGGTCCATTCCGAGTTTTGAAGCTTTATTTCGTCTCCTGGTTTGATTGGGACTTCACCTACACGTTTAGGTCTTTTCTTACACATATAAATAGACCCAAAAACGCCACTTTGAAGGGAGTTTTGCAACCGGAGGCAAGAACATCGCGTGGATAACTTTTGGAGGAGAAAATCATAGAGTTCTTCATCCCTTTTTCTTTTCTTTGTAATTTGTTTATGCAAAATACTTGAAAAATTGTTACTACGAACATGAGTGGCTAAACACTCTAGTTCCGGGGTTGTGATTTTGCTATGAATATTGTTGTTTGGCGTTGACTTAAACATGATTATAATTCACTAATATATGATTGTTTCTTCAATTCCTTGGTTAATTGCTTAAGTGTCTGGCCAGCAGTTAGGTTCCATTTACTATCCATGTTATGCTTGGGAAAGCCATGTTTAGATTAGAGAAGAATTGAAGAGAGCATGATCTTACTTTTATGGGGGGCGAATTTGTGGTTAGGATAGGAATATACCTAGTCACCATGCTTATTAAATATCGTAATCGTAATGTGTTCTTGATAGATTGATTCCATAGGAATATAGGCGTTAATCTATTTTGAATAGGCTAGTAGTAATTCGGGAGAAGGCTATGAGAGCAATTATCGATTAATTAACAACCATGAGTGAATTGTATGAAAGGGAGAGTTGACTAGAACACAATATGAATGGTGAATCGATCACAACCCTGGAATACTTGTCTCTACTGAATAGACAAAAATCAACTTGTTACTTGATAATTTAGTTATACTTAGAATTATAGCTTAGTGTCACACCTCCTTTTTTCCACAGGGGGACAGGGAGTTTTTCCAATTAAAGTGACAATATTCGAAATGAGATTATCTATTAAATTCAGAGTCGCCACTTGGAATAATTTATGTGTCCCAAGTCACCGATTTATTTTTAAATCCCAAATCGAGGAACTTTGACTCTATTTTACGGTCCGCGAACATAGAAGACCGAGTAAGGAATTCTGTTAACCCGGGAGAAGGTGTTAGGCACTCCCGAATTCCGTGGTCTTAGCACAGTCGCTTTAATAATAACTGGCTTAGTGAATTTGTTAGATTATGTATTTTAGAACCTATGTGTATTTTACTTTTACCGCTCTTAATTGCTTGATTATTCATAATTATTATATTATCTTGAAATCAGTCATGCGTACGTATACTCATTTTGTTCGGCGCGTCAAGAACCATGTCACGCGTACGTGTACACAACTAATCACACTTTGTTAGTATTACTATTATTTGGCCAAAGTCACGCGAACGTATACCTTGGTTTTACCTAAAAATATTCGTTTCTATGTCACATGAACGTGTACATAATCACAATAATTTATTTATTAATACGCACCTAAAACATACAAACGTGTTTCTAAATTAGTCTAAAGTTATCTCTGAAGGCCTTGATTTTTTTTTTCTTTTTTTTTTTTTGAAAGAAAAGCAGGTCATTACTCATAACTATCTCAATTCTCAAGTATGATAACTAAAAGTAAAAAAAAAAGTATCTTAATATTATAGCTACAATCATTGAATTTATAGCAAAGAAAAACTTTATCTTCTTTAGCTTTGCCTTGAGCAAGAAAAGAGTTTAAGACGTAAGTCCGTCTCTTTTATTATTATTAAGATTATTGGTCAAAGTCGCACGAACGCGTACCTTGATTTATTTTGAGAATCATAATTATGTCACAGGAACGTGTACATAATCACAATGATAGGTTTAAACGCGCCTAAAAAAACATCATACGAATGTTCATGAGTTGTTCATCTCCTACGTTTGATATATTGTAAATATTCCGAATTTATAGATAAAATGTTATTGTAGAAGAAATGAGCTAGCTGACAATCTCAAACCTAGTTTAACTTTAGGGCCCCCAAAATCCTTCATTCTAATTATTGTCGATCCACACTTTGAATTTGAGATCAAATTGTAAAATATTCATAAGAATCAGACAAAATTAATTAATAAATAAATGAAGCTAATAGGATAAAACTAGAAGTATAATAAAATAGCATCTCATCTAATCAGCCCCATGAACATTGTCCCATATCTACCTAATTCATTTTATTTATTATCAAATAATGAAAGGTTCATTGGATCCCAAACTAAAGCACATTAATAAAATGGATATGAAGCTCGTTTCGAACCCAACAAAATTTGGACTAAACTAAATCAGTAGCCTATTCAACTTTTATCTTCAAAAGCAATACTCATAGCCTAATGTAAAGACGGAAAGGCCCAAATTAAAAAATAATATTATCTCCAAAATTTCTTACCGGAGTTATATTCATGGAAGCTCTTAAGCACAGTAGCATCAAACCAATATCAGAAACTGACAAACACTCGAATCAGGTATTGACTTAACACTTAATGAAAGCAACATAATAACAAATATATAGATTTCAAGCTATTCAAAAATAGTCGAAACAAAATGGAGAAGAACCTTAAGGGTCGAAACTATGTATTTACTTGAAAGAAATTCCAACCTCGTACAAATCTTGAACCCGAATCGGCAATTAAACATAAATAACAGCCACAATCACAACAGACTCGAATAGAACCCGCGAAGCTGCGTTCTGGTGACGTTTTGGGGTGAGTTTTGGGACTTCTTCGAGCTGCTTTTTTTGTGTGGATTTTGTAGCTATTTTAGAACTATTTTTCAGCTGGTTTTTGAGGTATTTTCAGGTGGTTTAATGGCTGAATTTTGGAAGAGGAAGATAGGTTTATTCTTTCCCTCTCGTTCTTCTCCCTCTTTCGACTCTGTTTTCTGTCCTTTTCCCCAAATCTGCTTCCGTCCCCCCTTTCTCTATTATTTGTGTGTGTCTTCTTTTATAATTTTTTTTTTGTGGTCACATGATAATGTGCAAAGAAGTTAGTTTACATGGGATTGAGGTGAGGGAATATGTAAAAGTGTGGGGCTAGACGTGAGAGAGTGTGAGTCATGGGGAGTTAGTAGGAAAAATCTTATAAATATATATATATATTTATTTTTGTTACCTTTTGTTCTTCTCGTTGGTTGCCCTTTTTAAAAAAAAAAATTACTTTTACTTACTTTTTTTCTTTTGAAACAAATAAAAGAGAAAGGAAAATGTATAGCTAAAAATATGAGTGAGCTACTTTTATACATAAATATTATATACACAAGAAAATTAAATATTTACACTATAGTTTAAATTATACTAAGAAAAATACTACTATAACTTACATTTAAAATTAAAAGAAACATATATATAAACACAGGAACAAATTTTATACTCTAAGAATGTGAATAATTTTTGTAGTTTTTAATTTCTTAAATAAAACCTATTAAGAGTAAGATAAAGTTTAAAACATCAAGATTAGATCTAAAAGAATATTTACACTAAAATAATATATCATTTGAGTCTGGTAAAAAATTAGTTGTTCCCACTTAGTATAATCATATTCTTGAACTTGATTTTGGCTTGACTGAATAACAATTTTAGTAATTTT